>SJYT01021481.1:0-71579 GCA_006410635.1 Cephalophus harveyi
ATGCTAAAGCTGAAACTTCAGTACTTTGGCCACCTCATGCGAAGAGTTGACTCATTGGAAAAGACTCTGATGCTGGGAGGGATTGGGGGCAGGAGGAGAAGGGGACGACTGAGGATGAGATGGCTGGATGGCATCACGGACTCGATGGACGTGAGTCTGAGTGAACTCTGGGAGATGATGATGAACAGGGAGGCCTGGCGTGTTGCGATTCCTGGGGTCGCAAAGAGTTGGACACGACTGAGCAACTGAACTGAACTGAACTTCCTATATGAGAAAGATGGTTTTCCTTCTCCATCTTCGAGTTTTTTCCCCTCCCAGCTTTCCATTCCTAATTATGCATGATTGACTCAGAAACAATTTTTTCATTAAATAACCTCATGAGGTCACTATTACCAGCTGTGAGATGTTTCCACCATTCTTTCCTTTGCTAGTAAGATCTTCTCTGAAGTCCATTTACACATGAGACACAGACATTTTCAGCATATGTTGATTAGACTCTCACCATATGTTGATCATTCTCTAAAACAGATATTCAGGTCTTGTTGGGTGTTACTGCTTTATTGAGACTTTCTATAATAAGAGGCTAATCCAAACTTATTAATTAGCAATATCATTAAAACCAAATTTTCCAGTCTGTTCAGTCTATGAATTTGTGGTTTAAAATAACCTCTTTCTTTAAAGCTTTCTTATCTAGGAGACTCCTACTTAGCATAAATGATTGAGTGATTAAAATGATTTAGCCAGAGATGGATCTGGGAATGGAATTGACAGCTACTGGAAGATCTAATTCACACTAGACAGTTTTACGCATTATCTAATGCATTTCTCAAAATAAAGCCTTAATGTATATAACTCCATTTTACTAATGAAGCTTTTGCAAGGTCACACAGTTGGTAAAACCCAATCTGGGATTGAGCTCCTACTGTATGCATAGACCTAGCCAGCAGTCTATGAACCATTAGTCAACCATTAATCAATTAGTGGATAGAAAACATTTTCTTAAGTGAAGGATATTAGAAAATATCATCAGACATTTCACATAGTAAAGTGAAAAATTATTTAATGAAAACAAGTTCACTTCATATACATATATGTATGTATACATATAAATAAATTTATTAATATATATGCACTGAGTCCCAGTGCATAAAAACATTTTTTTATAATGTGGTTGGCGGACAAAGAAGTCTGGAGCCATTTTATTAGGTGACCTTTTAAGATGCTCTCACTTAATCTAAGTGAGATTGTTTACCATACCCACTGTGCTAATACTTTTCCAGGAAAAAGCATCATCCTTCAAGAGCAAAATATATTTTTTGAAGCCCCAGATTTACTGTGTAGAATCTCTGGGTTACAACAGAAAGTTGCTGTTTCTATGACAAGAATTCATGCTAATGTGTAGCTCTTGGTGCCTATGATTCATTTATGTGTGTGTATATGTTTGTTTCTGGTAAAAGTACATTTTGCAATTTGATTTTTTCCTACTCACCACAAAACTCTGTATCAAAGTTAAAATTTAATCAGTTTCATAATGAGATATGAATTGGACACTTGAAGTACAAAGAGGACATTACACTCCAGTGGTTAAAAGGGAAGGTTCTGCAGTCACACAGATGTATTTCAAATCTAGGCTCTGTCACACAGAACCTTAGGCAAATTAATTCTCAACTTCCTTACCTGAAATAGTATTCATAGTAGCAACTAACTTATTTTGAGAATGTTGGAATTAAAGTGAGGTATACATATAAATTATTATCAAAGTATTTTTCTTATAGCAAAATCTTAATAGCTTTTAGCTATTAGTCCAAAACTTTTAAGTTAATACATTTGCAGAAACCAAGAATTACAAAAGAAGTCCTGAATGGTTACAGGCAGAAAATAAACCCCCTTTTTTCCTGCTGTTGTTAAATCACCCAGTTGTGTCTGACTCTTTGTGACCCCATGGACTGTAGTACGCTAGGCTGCTCTGTTCATGGGATTTCCCAGGCAAGAATACTGGAGTGGGTTGCCATTTCCTTTTTCAGGAGATCTTCCCTACCGAGGGATCAAACCCATGTCTCTTGAGTCTCCTGAATTGGCATATGGATTTTTTTTAGCCCTAGCACCACCTGGGAATGACATTCCTGTTGGACTTGTTAAATTGCTCTTTCCTCAGAACATACATGACTGAATGACTAACAGAATATACTAAATGATGAGAGAATATTGCTTAAATTTTACTTTGTAAGTAATTATCAGCTAATTTAACATAAAAGAAAAGGGAAGAAAATGTTTTCCTAGTTTTGTCTATATATGGTTTTGATATATATGTATGGTTCTGTAGTTTTGCCTATAAATCGACTTTTATAGTCAGATGTCCATGACTTAGGGCTTCCCTGATAGCTCAGTTGGTAAACAATCCGCCTGCAATGCAGGAGACCCCAGTTCGATTCCTAGGTTGGGAAGATTTGTTGGAGAAGGGATAGGCTACCCACTCCAGTATTCTTGGGCTTCCCCTGGGGCTCAGCTGGTGAAGAATCTGCCTGCAATGCAGGAGACCCAGGTTGGATCCCTGAGTTGGAAAGATCCCCTGGAGAAGGGAAAGGCCACCCACTCCAGTATTATGGCCTGGAGAATTCGATGGACTCTATAGTCCATGGGGTTGCAAAGAGTTGGACACAACTGTCCATGGCTGTACAAATCAGTCCTCTCCATAATCTAATTCTCAGTTAACTGACATAACTTTGAAGGGTCAAGTCATGAGCCAGAAATTATATAGCAAAGCTGGATTTCTACACTGGAACACAAATCCCAAGATCTAGCACACCTAAGCAGTGTTTAGAAAATTATTCATACATATCTTTAATGAAAGGACTTTT
The DNA here is from genome assembly GCA_006410635.1 of Cephalophus harveyi. Lineage (NCBI taxonomy): Eukaryota > Metazoa > Chordata > Mammalia > Artiodactyla > Bovidae > Cephalophus > Cephalophus harveyi. The sequence continues at coordinate 2,859 of SJYT01021481.1, forward strand.
GATATTTCAGGACAACCTGGAATCATCCATGTTCCCAATGCAGAAGGGCTCTCTGAACCTCCTGCGGCAGAAATGGGAATCCAGCGATTACCCGAAAAGCGAATACAGTCCCAGGGGTAGTCGTTGCAGGCTTTTCCAGCCTCAAGAAAACAAATTGCTTGAACCTGAAGGAGAGGTAGCATCAACACTTGGACCTCCAGATCCTTCAAGTCTGCTCCGAAGTGTCAGAGAAGAGGTACTGAGTGCAGAGCCTGAAGAAAAGTGTCCTGAGGACAAAAGTGACTCCCCTAGGGACTGTGCTCAGCTGGAAGTGCTGAAGAAGGGTTCCCTGAGTGGTCGGCACAGGATTGAACGATTCTCCATCGCCCTTGATGAGCTGAGGAGTGTGTTTGAAGCTCCACGGAGTGGAAACAGACAAGCTGGACCAGCTGAGTACAGCCGGAAGGTAAGGAGCCATTGACTGAGAGTCCACATTTATAATAGACAAGATAGGCAGCTTGCCTAGCCTTCCATTTCTAAGCATATAGTTTCCTCACGCCTCCACTATTCTAGACAGGACAGATATCCTGAAGCAACCATGTAATACAGTGTGAAATGTGGCATCCACTGTTATTGACTTCCTCTACAGTCTGTTCCTTTGGGAACTTGATCTCCTTTCACTCCCACAAAAACAGCTTTGCTAAGCCCTTTAACGTAGATGTTTCTTTATGTATATGCTTTATTTCTGCAGCTAGGTTGTAAGTTCCTTAGATGTAAGGACAGCTTCTTATCAATCTTTGTACTTCAAACATCTAAGAAATGGTGCTGCATTTAGCTCCATGAGGATTTATAAGGATTTATCAGTAATGATGGTGAAGTGGAATAAGTGAAGGCTCTGGAACCAACTGTGACCTAGATTTTAATCCTGACACCTGCCATTTACTTCTAGCTGTGTGAAGCTTAGCATTGTGAATGTGTGTCTTAATCTGCTACTTCTCAGGCATCTTGTAAGAATTATTGATATTATATTTATACCACAGGGCATACAGCCTGGAGTATTTTGTGGTAAAGGATGATTATGCCTCAGTGATTATGGTGTACTATAATGTCACCTATAAAATATGTCTATTAGCTAAAGGGGACATTTATTCAAATACAAGAAATAGGATTAGCAGCATTGTTAACAAATAGCACATTTATATTTCTGTTGTCAGGTAAAAGCAACTGCTGCTTAAACGGAAATTGTTTGAATGTATCACACTCAGTAAAGTCCCTACAAAAGAGATTATAGTTGAATTTCATAAATAATTAATAAATAATCTCAGGTTTTCCATTGGGAAGCAAACTCCATGCTCTGTTTTTTTTTAAGCTTAGTGACAGTTATCTGGGAGGCATAGTCCTATTCTTGTTAATGGATAATTAGCCTTTGTTGAAGGCTTCACAGAAATAGAAAAATTTTCAGAATAAATTATTTTACTAATATTTGCTCTCAGGTTTTTATTGGGACATATTGTAGTTATGATGAGACCATTGTTATATATCAAGTAACTCAACTTGGTTTAATGAGAATAAAGGATATAAAGTTATATATATGAGATTATGTTGAAGCTAAAGAATGTCTCAAAAAAAATCAAACTGTTGATACTTGCCAATCTCCAATTTGAGGACTTCGTTTCCCTCCTTTTTGTTCTATAGGTACAAATTTTTGTTTATGGCTTTATAATATTTTTTGGTTTGATCCCTGGGTCAGGAAGATGCCCTGGAGAAGGAAATGGCAACCCACTCCAGTATTCTTGCTGGAAATCCCCTGGACAAAGGAGCCTAGTGGGCTAAAGTCCATTGGGTCGCAAAGAGTTGGACGTGACTGAGCGACTAACACACACACAACACACACACAGTTGGATGTCTAGGGATTGGGGAACACTTAACATAGATCCTTACAATGTCATTTATTCTTACCTTAATGAATTAAGTTATGCCACAAAAAAAAGTTTCATCTCTGTTGACTTTAGTATTATAATTCTGAATATTTACCCAAGGTAATTAATTAAAGAATTGGCTAAAGATAGAAAATGCTATTCTTATAAATTATTTAATAAAACCTATCCTCATCTGGAACAGATGTAGCTGCTTAAATGCAATATTTTTAAAAAATAAAACATTAATAAGGGTTTCTGGTTGAAATGTGAGATAACTGCTATTGGTTGGTATGTGATTTTTGGACCTGGTGCCTATAAAAATAATTATGGAAAGAAATCAGATGTGAAAACACCTCTTGGTTTTCAAAAATTAAATTTGATTAACATCTTTAATACACTGTGTTCTAGCCATTCTAAGGTACTATGCCATAACATGGTATTACCCTAAATGTATAAAACATGGATTGTGTGTTTAGAAATTTTTCATCTGTAGAAATGAACATGAATTTTAGAATAAGTTCTTATGAATGAATGTTAGTAATGGTTGCAGAACTCTCTATATAAATTCCATATGACTTCTAAAACAAGGAGGAAAAAGGAGAAGAAAAATGAGAATCCAATGAGAAATTAACTTCTTTCTTCCAATGAATCATATTCTGTTACTAGGCATGCAAAAAGTGTCCTAGTTCAACTTAAACTTATGTATTTCATGCAAAAGCTTAGCTAGCAATTTTATACAACTTAACATTTAACCCTTTGTTTCTATAGATCCCTTTCTTCTTTTTTATATCAATACTTTGTTATTATTATAAGTTAATGGCATAATATTGATTTGCGTAAGTTATCCAAAATATACCTGTCTCTTATACACATCTAGATGTGTATAAGAGACAGTAGGAGAAACATGTCTTTATTAAAAAATGTCCATTAACAGATAGCTTAGAAAATATTTGTTAATTGGTAAAAGGAATTATAAGAGCCAATGTTGTTTCTATAAGAATATAAGCTCATAAAATAGAGATGATCTTAATCCCTAAAAGTAGTCACTGTATTCCAGAGCTTTTGTTAAAACAATTTACCCTAATATAATTGCAATAGAAACTTAATGAGAAAAACTTAAAATAATTTACCTGCTGGCATTTTATAATTTCAAAAGAGACACAATCTATTGTGATCAACTGTAAAACTCCTTATAAAAGCAACATAGAATGAACTTTTGCACTGAGGATTTGTATGCTCATGAGGCAGACAATAATTCAAAGACATAAATTCAAATAGGCATTATCCCAAATAAATGAAATGGAACATGATTTTAATAGAGTTTTTAAGAACTTATAAGAATCTAAGATTATAAATTTCAGAGAAAATGCCATATCCATTTGTAACAATAAGAAATTGTTATTATATCATGCGATGTATCCATTAGCATTTGCTGCATAACAAACCACCTTGAAATTAGAATCTTTAAACAATATACATCTGTGATTGCTTACAATTCTCTCGTGAGCTGGGAAGTTTATCTAGTATTTTCTGGCCTCACACATATATCTATGGTCAGTTGCCGAGTGAGCAGGAGTCTGGCTACTCTGGGATGGTTCCAGGGCGAGGACAACTCTGTTCTGCCCCATGTGGGCTTTCCTCCTCCAGTGGGTTGCCCAGATTTATGCTCAGGGCATAGAAGTATCAAGAAAGACAGTGGAACTTCCTGAGGGCTCTGGAGGTCTCCTCTCAGAGCTTGCACATCTCATCTCCATATTGTATTGGCCAAAATCATCACAAAACAAGCCAGATTATAATGTGCTGAAATATATTTCACCTAGTGATGGGAAAAATTGCAGACTCACATTTGCAAAGATCTTCAGGACACAGATAATCACAATGGTATGATCACTCACCCAGCCAGACATCCTGGAATGCAAAGTCAAGTGGGCCTTAGGAAGCATCACTACAAACAAAGCTAGTGGAGGTGATGGAAATCCAGTGGAGCTATTTCAAATCCTAAAAAATGATGCTGTGAAAGTGCTGCACTCAATATGCTGGCAAATTTGGAAAATTCAGCAGTGGCCCCAGGACTGGAAAAGGTCAGTTTTCATTCTAATCCCAAAGAAAGGCAATGCCAAAGAATGCTCAAACTACTGCACAGTTACACTCATTTCACACGCTAGTAAAGTAATGCTCAAAATTCTCCAAGCCAGTCTTGAACAGTACATGAACTGTGAAGTTCCAGATGTTCAAGCTGGTCTTAGAAAAGGCAGTGGAACAAGAGATCAAATTGCCAATATCTGTTGGGTTATCAAAAAAGCAAGAGAGTTTCAGAAAAACATCTATTTCTCCTTTATTGGCTACGCCAAAGCCTTTGACTGTGTGGATCACCACAAACTATGGAAAATTCTGAAAGAGATGGGAATACCAGACCACCTGCCCTCCCTCTTGAGAAATCTGTATGCAGGTCAGGAAGCAAGAGTTAGAACTGGACATGGAACAACAGACTGGTTCCAAATAGGAAAAGGAGTACATCAAGGCTGTATATTGTCATCCTGCTTATTTAACTTATATGCAGAGTACATCATGAGAAATGCTGGGCTGGATGAAGGACAAGCTGAAATCAAGATTGCCAGGAGAGAAATCTCAATAACCTCAGATATGCAGATGACACCACCCTCATGGAAGAAAGCAAAGAAGAACTGAAGAGCCTCTTGATGAAAGTGAAAGAGAAGAGTGAAAAAGTTGGCTTAAAGCTCAACATTCAGAAAACTAAGATTATGGCATCTGGTCCCATCACTTGATGGCAAATAGATGCGGAAACAGTGGAAACAATGACAGACTATTCGGGGGGGGCTCTAAAATCACTGCAGATGGTGACTTCAGCCATGAAATTAAAAGACATTTAGTCCTGAGAAGAAAAGTTATGACCAACCTAGATGGCATATTGAAAAGTAGAGACATTACTTTACCAACAAAGGTCCGTCAGCTATGATTTTTCCAGTAGTCATGTATGGATGTGAGAGTTGGACTATAAAGAAAGCTGAGTGCCGAAGAATTGATGCTTTTGAACTGTGGTGTTGGGGAAGACTCTTGAGAGTCCCTTGGACTGCAAAGAGATCCAACCAGTCCATTCTAAAGGAAATCAGTCCTGAATATTCATTGGAAGGACTGATGCTGAAGCTGAAACTCCAATACTTTGGCCATCTGATGTGAATAACTGACTCATTTGAAAAGACCCTGATGCTGGGAAAGATTGAGGGCAGGAGGAGAAGGAGATGACAGAGGATGAGATGGCTAGATGGCATCACCGACTCAATGGACATGAGTTTGAGTAAACTCTGGGAGTTGGCGATGGACACGGAGGCCTGGCATACTGCAGTCCATGGGGTTGCAAAGAGTTGAACACAACTGAGTGACTGAACTGAACTGAACTGATTTGCGAGGGTAAACAGTCAAGGAGATGAATAATTGGAGCTACTCTAAACAATCTACCACAAGCAGGTTTACGTAAACACTTTCAAGAATCAGAATGGTTTAATGTATCATGAATAAATGCAAAATCAGGAGGAAGACTTTACACAAAGGGATACATAATGTTAGCAATTTGTGGACAAAACTCTTTTCTAATTATTCTCTTAGATTCAATTAATTTACTACACTAATGATAATACAGAGGCAAAATAATAGCCTCCCAAAGATGTCCACATCCTGATCCCCAGAACTTGTGAATATGTTGCTAATAAGGCAAAGGGGACTTTGAAATGTGGTTAAGGATCTTGAGATGGAAAAGTTTTCCTGAAGTATACCAGGTGAAAACAGGGTGTTATAAAAAGGAGGCAAGAATGTCAGAGTGAGAGATAATCAGAGAAGATATGATGACAGAACCAGAGATGGGAATGGTACAGGGCCATGATCCAAGGAATGTGGGCAGCCTCTGGAAACAGAGGCAAGGAAGCCAGGCCCTCCCCCTCCACCCCCTCCCTGCCCACAGCATCCAGAAGGAATGTTTTCCTAAAGACATCTTGACTTTAGACCAGTGAAACTAACTTCGGACTTTGATCCCCAATACTATAAGGTCATAAATTTGTGTTGTTTTAAGTCACTAAGCTTATGGTAATTTGTTTCAGCAGCTATGGGACTAATATAGTTATATTGTAGACTTTTCAAAATCTGTTAAAAAATGTTAGGTAGTATATGATTTTGGAGTTTTCCTCTGTTCTTCCCTGATGAACAAACATATTCCCATATTTTTAAATCATATTTTTGACTCTTTTCTATATGTAGTTGATGATATGCGTGTTTGTAACTTTAGGTAACCAAGAAACATTAATAAATTTAGTTTGGATGATCTGTATTTGATATGCAACACATAGTCACCTGAAAGGGTGAATTTATTAGGAGAGGAAGTTTGGCAAAGGAATAATAACAAAAAGAAAAAGAAAAGGAAGATTATAAAGGAACAAGTAAGCACAAAGCATTGTGAGATACACTTGCTTCAGATCATGTTTCTCTATGAGTAAATACATATTTAGGTGGAATATACATGCAATTTTAAACTTAACTCCGGATTGGCCACCTGATGCGAAGAGCCAACTCATTGGAAAAGACTCTGATGCTGGAAAATATTGAAAGCAGAAAAAGAAGAGGACAACAGAGGATGAGATAGTTGGATGGCATCACTGACTCAATGGACCATGAGCTTGAGCAAAATTCCAGGAGATGGTGAAGGACAGGGAAGCCTGGAGTACTGCAGTCCATGGGGCTGCAAAGAATCAGACACAACTTAGCGACTGAACAACACAAACAACTCTGGGTATTAGATTTTGAATAGCAGCAGTATCTAGACTAATTTGGAGCAAAGCAAGCTTGTTCCAGTTCTTTAGTCTTTTTTCCCAGTTCTCGGTTGCTATCCATAGCACTAGAACAGTGAGACCACTAAGCAAGTGCCACTGAAGGATCACTTCAGCCTTCCCTATGATCCTAGTGTGAATAAAGGGTTTCTCGATTCAATTAATAATTAATTTTTCACCTATTCCATTCATATCTTTGGACTCCAAATATTAAATGATTTTATTTTCACAATAGATTACTTAATGATTTACTTGTTTTCAATGCACAGATATGATCTTTGTCATAAACCCCACTCACTTGTGCAATCCGTTTAATTTACCTAACACTCCAACAGAAACTGTTTCTGTCATTTACTTAGGCTATAGATTGACACAGAGCATTCAGGCATGAGCTGAACTTGATCAATCTCAGCAGGCACAGTCATCCTACTGTAGCTAGTTGTGTGGCCTCGGAATGCATTGATTCCATCTATTGTATGATTGGAGGCTCAAAGAAGGACATGAAGACACAGGCTAACAGACTGTGGGCCTATGTGTGCATCAGTGATTGAATAGGATATAGACAATTAAATATGGGCTAGTTTCCAGAATATTATTTTCATTGCCTCCAATAATCAAAGCCTCTGTTTTTTCATTTAATAACCAATTTTTCATCTCCTACTTTTTAGTTCTGCATAAAATCAAACCTTAAAGTCACAGGTGAATCATGGCTTCCAATTTGCTTCCACTACAAAATCACTTCATTAGGTACACACACTTACATTTTTTCGTATACTTGGGCACCTGGGGACTGAGGGATTAATTTATCTCTAATCTCAAGGAGCAAGAAGCACTACTCTTTGCAGGCAGTTGCCCTGTCAGAGCCTCTGATTCTCTGTCTCCCACCCTCCATTACATCAGTGTTTCTGAGATAATTTCTGTCAAGCATGATGTATTTTATAAAAGCATTTAAAGAGATGGAGGTTATTACAGTCTTGAAAATCACTGCTGAAAAATTTGTTCACCAAACTCTCAAGTATTTCCCCTATAGGAAAGTTTTAAGGATCTTTGAAGAAAGAAAATATTTTTTTCTGTGCCTGAAAGTGAGCAAGTAGATTTTGGAGAGCTGAAGTAAATAATGAGAAAGATGACTCCTTTATTTTTGTTAGAGGATATGTTAGACAGGATTGTAATTTTCATTTCAGCATAGAATATAAGAGCATAATATTTGGTGACAAAGGATCAGTTGAAAACCTTTGCTCAGCTACTTCCTCAATGAGTGAACTTAAATGAATTATTTCACCTCATTAATCCTTAATTTCCACACCTATAAAATGAGTATATTAATATAGCACAGGATTTTTGTGAAGATAAAGTTATATAACACCTGAAGGGGAAGAGATATTTAAGAGGTAGCACCAAATGAAATTTAAGAAATATTACCAAACTAGAACCGAATGAGTTTTTCTTCTATTTTCTCTTCTCCAGTATCATTTGTATAACTCAGTAGATGTCCTTGAGGGAAAATATTTAATCTTAATGAGCTTTTGTTTTCTCATCTGTAAAGGTAGAAGCCTACACTCTCACCAAGTAGAGCAAATGTTAATGAAATTTTCCACCATGAGTTATAATCCCATTTTGAGATGAAAAGACAGTTTGTTAAACTACAGTTTTCAAAGTTTTATTAAAGCCCTAGACAGAGATATGTTTGCACCTTCATTTGTCCTAATTAACAGAAGTTACTGGCACTTAGTCAAATCCAAAACCAAAAAAGATGAGATTTACATTGTATGAAAGTGTTTATTGTATTCACACACAGAAAGAGAATAAATTAAACTTCGACTTCAAAGATTCCACAAGGATGGGCTGTAATGGTTTGCTTCGTTTTATGCTGCTTTTTCTTAGTGATATAATTTCCTTTTCAATTATTGCTAGTGTTCTTTGGTTGTTCTTTCTCCATTTATATCTTTGTTATTTTACTGCCTCCTGCCCAGTGTTTGATGTTAGCTGAAGGAAAAATAGCTCTGTGATCTGATGGTAACATTCCCAACTGAACTCATCTGCATGCTCTTAAAGACTTTCGGAGGAAACTGCGCTCTTGTCCCATTTGTGTATTGCGGTGACATATGCAGTCCCAATATGACTGTAGAGAATGCAGTGCCAGTAACCACAGAAAAATGTTAAGCAATATTGACTCACCTTCAGCTGGGAAAACTGCTGGCAGTTCATGGATTGGCATTCTTTGATATTTTACTTGAAAGCCTAGTGAAGCTTTTCACCCTTGTGTTACAAGGATATTGATACCAGCTCTGCTGCCTCTAATGCAAACCCACCTTCTTTTAGCCACTCCGTCTTCCCCAGATGCTTAGCCAACATATCTACTTACTGATTGAATTAATTCTTTGAGTCTCATACATGATTCTTTTTCCTCTTTCCGGTCCTCCCATGGCTGCTTTTCATATGCTACCAGGTTATTTTACCTTACCATCAGGATAAGCTAAGAGGAAAAATAAAGAAAACATTACCGGGAAGGGAGAATTAAATAGAATTTTGTTTTTTATTCAGGGCCCTTAACTCCACCAAGGGCCATGAAAATGACTTTCCAGTTTCTTAATCAGCAATCTGAAAACCATCTCATCCTTGCCTTCTCCTTTGCCCTAGCCCACATCTGGCCACCTCTAGAGACCTATGCCAAAGCAATTTCATCAGAACTGAGTTAATGGATGAACACTGGATCTGGCATCTCAAAGCACAAAGCAGAGTGCTGGACTGTGCCTGACAGACCGCTGGTCCACCAGGCATTTGGGTGCCTCTTTTCAGATGAGATGAAAAGTCTGGCTCAAGCTATTTATCAAGCAAAACCCCAAGCTTCATCATCACTAAGCTCAGTCCCTCAGTCAGAGTTATATTGCCATGGCACCTTGTCCCAGGGTTCCAACCAGGTATCGAAAAACTGGATGTGGCCCAAAGTCTGTGTAGAGGGGAGACTACCCTAAGCTAAAACAGAGCAGTGAACTGCATATGTGTGGGCTCAAAATCTGTAGCTTTCCAGGAGAAGAAAGGCCCCAGGGTAGCAACTGGGGCTTTAAACACGGAACCCTGGGGCCCCAGCCTGATGTCTATTATGGTCCAAGTCCAAGCAACCTGAACGCCTCATTCCATTGCATATCCTTGGGGCCAGTTATTCCTCTCGGCATCTGCAGTGTGTTTAGAATTTGTCACAGGAGACCAGTGATGTCTGTTCCTGGAGGGTTTGCCCTGAAGAACAGCCTCAGGGCATTGCCTCTCTTTCTCTCTAACAACACAGGAATACCTTCCAAAATACTCTGACAGATAAATTTCTATTTATTGTGGAGAAGCTCAGGAGAAAAAAAAAAAGCTAAGTTATCAAAGTTAATATCACCAGTGATAAGATACACTGATATCATGCATCCCTTGAATGGACAAAACACCACCCCTGTGGTATTCTTACCAAAATATATAATCTCAGTTTAATCATGAGGACCATCATTTAAACCCATATATACAGGGATGTTATAAAGCAGTTGGCCATTACTCTTCAAAACTGGTAGGGTCACTTTGGACAAATACTAAAAAACTGCCCCAAATTGGAGGAGACTAGAGACATGATAACTAAATTGAGGATGGGATTGTCTGTTAAATCTTGGGCCAGAAAAGAGAACATCAGTGGGAAAGTTGGTGAAATTCTAGTAAGGTCTAAATATTTTTTGGTTTCACAATCATACTGTGACTAAATAAAATTTTAAGATTAGAGAAAGCTGAACAAATGGTATATGGGAATCTCCATATTTTTCTTGCAACTGTTCAATAAGTAATATTATTTCAAAATAAAAATTTAAATATGATCAATCCTGAGACTTGGCACTGTGGAGTGAAAGATTATGGTCCCTTTTATTCTGATTTTTCCATACCTCACTGATTTATTATTTTTATATCTTTTTGTAGAATGTGATTCCTAGCTCCCTACTCCCATACTTCTAAAATTTTGGAAGTTTCAGCCATTTAAGTTCTGCCTATAATTTCAGGTTCTCTGCAATTAATTGTATTTCTAGCAAGGAGAATTTAAGGAGCCTAGTCAGTAGTTCAGAAGTTGAATAAATGGAAGCTCTACAGTTTGTTGTTATTTGGTCGCTAAGTCATGTCCAACTCTTTTGCAACCCCATGGACTGTAGCCTGCCAGACTTCTCTATTCATGGCATTTCCCAGGCAAGAATACTGAAGTGGGTTGCCATTTCCTTCTCCAAGGTATCTTCCCAACCCACGGATCAAACCTGTGTCTCCTGCTTGGCAGATGGATTCTTTACCACTGAGCCACCAGGGAAGCCCCAGCTCTACAGTTAGATCAGCTTTGAATTTATACCCTAGTTCCACTCACGGAGTTTTAGTAAATTTTCAGAAGTAAATTGCTTGCCTTTTTTTTCTTTTTTGTAGTTGTAGTTGTTACTGTTATTTAAGCCATTGGTTCTGTCTTGATTACAATCCTAAATCATCGGCTCAAATTCAAGAAACTCAAATACCTCTGGTCTCAGACTCAAATTCCATGAACTATAACTCTCTATTGCCCTTCTGATGCTGATTTGACAGCAAACTTCAATCTCTCAAATACATTGTCAGCCCCTCCAAAATCCTCACCCTCTTTTTGGTAGTTATAATACATTGTCTTTTGATAGATGCTCCTAAAATTTCTTCCATCTCTTTGGAACTAGCTGCTCTGATGCAAACTTTCTTAACTTCGTAGGCTCCTTGTTCGGTTCTTCTTACTGAGTACCAAGTCTGAGTGTTGTTATAGTAAAGGCTTCTTTATGTAGGTGTTCTTTTTATTCCTCAAATGAAGTCCTTTATCTGAACTTAGAAGTCTGGGATTTTGGGGCAGGCTTGAAATTAAATATATTTAGCATGGAGAGCGCTGGAGGCAGTGACAGTTCAGAATGGATGTGGCTATTACAACAGGTATAGTCATCCTGGTATCCTTTTCCTGGACATCAGTCAGCCTTTAGACACTGAACTGTACCCTTATTTTAGCAGCTGTTTAGCACTCACTATATCGTGTGTGGAAAACAAATGGTTAACCCGTTTTCCTATTTGGACAGATATTTCTTTATCTGTTTAATGTGTAGCAGTGAGTGAATGCATTGAGTTTCAAACACCTGAAACAAATTCAAGCTCCATTAATGTTTCTCATCTACTCCCACTACCAAATATGATGATTTATGGTACTTAATAGCACACTAACTTGTTTTTATGTCAATGTAAAGTCATTTATTGGGTACCATGAGACAAATCACTCTAAAGCATGCTAATGCATCATAATGTATGCATTTCTCCCCTCGCTGCCTTTTGTGGAGCCATGTCAGGAGCATACACTTAAATTAATCAGACTGTTCTGATTTCAACCTTGATTAGATGTCAGAATCTTTTATTAATGATAAAGATGATATTAAAATACATCCATTTCTGGTCTTAATGATTTTATAATTTAATCTTTTTCCCATTTACCTTTGTTTTTGAGTGTTAGGAGCAATTTTTCCTTGTTTTGAAATATGACTGAAATTCTCATAGGGAAGGTATTCAAGGTATTAAAAAAACAACAAACAAAAACCAACTTCCACAGACAAGTTTTATCTTCTTCCCCAGCCTCACCCCAAATGTACACAGACACACACAGCCACACACACACACACTAATACATTGGCTTTTAAAAACTATTTTATGTTTAAAAGTAAAATTGAGAGACTGTAGGACGTTATGTCAGTGTCTCTAAAAATGACTTACTTTTCCAGAACCAGCAAGTATTTTTTTTCTGAGGTACGTTTAAAGTTTTCTCTTTGATTTATATATAGGCTTAGTCTTTTTAGCAGGTCCCACATATATTTGAGGTTATCCCTGAATCCCTCCCCGCATCCCAACATTGATCTGTCCCTAGACTCTGGAGGATAAGGCACTGTGCTGCTGCTAATGGCTAGCAAGTACTAATTCTTTAAACACTGAGTATTTCCCAGGTACTTTGTTGAAGGCTTCATGGGTATTGCTGCCTATTTAACACTCAGAGTCATCTTAGAAATTCAGAGCTATCATTATTCCCATTTTACAGCTACAGGGTAGACAAGTTAAATAACTTATGGAAGGGTACATGCCCCATTGGTAAGTAATAGAGCAGGGGTTTGAACCCATATCTATTTAAATCTAGAATTCTATGTGTATTCCCTGGATTCATATTGTCCATTTTCATACAGGCTCTCACAACTGTGTTTTTGATATAAATGGATCCTAGTCAGTCATATAAATCACAGCAACTGCTAAACTTTGAAAGCCACAAATGCCACTCAGTTCAGTTCAGTCTCTCAGTCGTGTCCGACTCTTTGCGACCCCATGAATCGCCACTAGATATACTCAATTCTAAGACACATATTTCTTCACATGTTTATTCATATTTCTACACATATTTCTTCACATGTAGTGAAGAAATGCTTCTAGTAGTCAATGGCATTTTATAGTTTGCCAGAATTTTCCTCTTTTCTTAGAGGTACATAAAATAATGATATCACTTTCTTTGATAGCATAAATAAACTTTGTATTTTGAATAAATCCAGTTAAAAAGTCAATAACCATTCATTGTGTGCCAGGAATATACTAAGTACTTGAAATATATTTTCTTTTTTTAATTTTCATAGCTACCCTATAGATTAAACTTGTACAACACTATCATTAGCTGAATGAGAAAATAGAGGCTTAGTAAAAATAAGACCTTTTGTTCTAAGGTCCTTCTGTGTAGAAATGGTTGAAAAGGAATTGTGCAAACAGGCTGAGTCCAGAGGTTTTATTCTAAAATTTTCTAGTCTAATGAGCAAGAAACCCTGTGCAGAATAACTTACACACTAACAAGGAACTTAATAAAGATGTGAAAGCAATCAACAGTAGCTTATTTGGCAGGAAAAACAAGCATTTTATTTAACTTCTTTCTCTTTCAGGGGCTGGGAATAGAAGCAGAGATGAATTTAGTGTAACTTGACACAGAGAAAGGTATTTAGAGCTATTTGAAGGGAAAGAGAGATTTTTTTTTTTCTTTCTTGTCATATTCCACTAGTTTTATTTTTGAGATTTCACATATAAGTTATATCATGCAGCACTTTTCCTGATTTATTTCACCCAGCATAATACATATATGTCTTCTTTATCCGTTCATCTGTTGATGGATAGATACTTAGATAGCTTTCATGTCTTGACAACTGTAAATAATGCTGCTCTGAACACTGAGGTGTATGTATCTTTTTAAATGGTTGTACCAGTTTAACTCCCACCAACAGTGTATGAGGGTTCCCTTCTGAGAGATTATTTTAAGAAAAAAAATCTTTGAAGTTTATTTAATATTCATTATAAGGCAAATTCTCTGATAAATAAAACCAAAATCTAGAGGAAAAGTCTAACTGTAAGAATTTTCAGTTCAGTCGCTCAATCGTGTCCGACTCTTTGTGACCCCATGAATCGCAGCACGACAGGCCTCCCTGTTCATCACCATCTCCCAGAGTTCACTCAGACTCACGTCCATCGAGTCCGTGATGCCATCCAGCCATCTCATCCTCTGTCATCCCGTTCTCCTCCTGCCCCCAATCCCTCCCAGCATCAGAGTCTTTTCCAATGAGTCAACTCTTCATATGAGGTGGCCAAAGTACTGGAGTTTCAGCTTCAGCATCATTCCTTCCAAAGAAATCCCAGGGCTGATCTCCTCCAGAATGGACTGGTTAGATCTCCTTGCAGTCCAAGGGACTCTCAAGAGTCTTCTCCAACACCACAGTTCAAAAGCATCAATTCTTTGGCGCTCAGCCTTCTTCACAGTCCAACTCTCACATCCATACATGACCACAGGAAAAACCATAGCCTTGACTAGACGGACCTTAGTCGGCAAAGGAATGTCTCTGCTTTTGAAAATGCTATCTAGGTTGGACATAACTTTCATAGCATCATCTTTCAGGATTTGAAACAGCTCAACTGGAATTCCATCACCTCCACTAGCTTTGTTCGTAGTGATGCTTTCTAAGGCCCACTTGACTTCACATTCCAAGATGTCTGACTCTAGATTAGTGGAAGCCTAAAAGCTGCTGGAGAGGGCAACCAAAGGGGAGGAAGACAGTAGGTCAAGACAGATAAAATTTTTTAAATTTAATGAACAGGAATATAGTCTGCTTTTTCCAGTTTTCCAGCTTCTTTTTAATTCTCTGAATTACTTACTGTGGATAGTCACTCAGATTCATTCTTCTCTTTCTGTGATTTCAATTTCTAACCCTATGTAAATAATGCCAACATATTTATCTCAGTCCTACCTTGTTACCTAAGTTCTCTCCCCATGTTTTTAAGTCATTCTGAATATTCCTCAGCTACCTCAGAATGCCTCACTCTGAGCTCATTATTCTCCATGTAAATCAACTTCTTACCCAAAGTCCATTTATTTTCAGTGACAACACCAGTGTACAGTGACCGTTCTCTCTGATAGTTTAATTTATCCTTCTTATTCGCCTTCAACTCCACGTTTCTCAATTTCTCTTTCTCCTTTTCATTTATCACCTGGCCTTTGTCACTTGTGACCTGTTTCGTTACATACCTTCATGTCTAGCATCTTAATCCTTCTAGATCAAATCTTTTTTTGTCCAGGCTTGATCTCAGTGATACAATCAACCTCTAATTCCCACAGCCATGGACTTGTGTGCCATATTGTATACTCATGTGTGCCATCTATATGCATTCTATTTTACTGTGTTGCATTGTCAAAGTCACTAGCCATGTGTGGTTAATTTAACAGCAATTAATTAAAATTAAATTAGGGCCTCCCTCATAGCTCAGTTGGTAAAAAATCCACCTGCAATGCAGAAGACCCCGGTTCGATTCCTGGGTGGGGAAGATCCGCTGGAGAAAAATAGGCCACCCACTCCAGTGCTCTTGGGGCCTTCCTTGGTGGCTCAGCTGGTAAAGAATCCGCAGGCAATGTGGGAAACCTGGGTTGGATCCCTGGGTTGGAAAGATACCCTGGAGAAAATAAAGGATACCCACTCCAGTATTCTGACTGGAGAATTCCATTGACTGTATAGTCCATGGGGTCACAAGAGTTGGATATGACTTATTTATTCCCTTAGTCACTCTAGCCATATTTCAAGTTCTCGATGGCTACATGAGACTAATGTTTGCTGTCTTGGACATCATGCGTGTAAAGGAGTCTCATCACCTGTGAAAGTTCTATTGGACGCTAGTTCTCCTATAGAGAACTTCAACTTCCCCATTAAAGATGTTCCTAGTGGTGTATGTGTTCTAGAGTTATTCTGGTGTATTCCAGTCTATATCTCTGTATTTCTACTTCATACTAATGCCTCAGGTGAACTTTGTCTAACATTTTCATTTCAGTCTTTCTCCTGGATTCTCAACACATTGTATTTTTGGAGCCTGTCCAAGGAGCAACCCCAAGGGAAGGAGAAGCCAATCCAACATGAATCTGCTTACAGTAATTTATTTATCATGAATGCTGAGCATGATATTGGGACTAACTATAAGCTTCTAAAGGACCCAAATGAATCTTCTCAGTCATGCCTGGATGGATTTTCTTATTTAACAAAACTTTAGAAAAATAATCTATTTCCTTTCTTCCAGCTCTTTATTCCATGCAAACACCTGTCTTGTGGTGCTGCCTTGGGCCCCTTTATGCCTGCAGTAGGGTTCTTTAATTTCCTGCCACCACCAGGTCATGATAATATTCCAGATATTGTATTCACTTTCTTAACTAATAGACTTTGCTTTTAGAGAAAAGGAAGTTTAGAGAAAAAAAATGAATGAAAAATTCCCATATCTCCTCTCCTTCCAACCCCCAGTTTTCCTCTATTATGAACATCTTGCATTAGTGTGGTACATTTATTAAAATTGATGAGCCATTATTGATACATTATTAACTGAAGCCCATATCTTGCCAGCATTTGGAGTTCTCAGTATGTTGAATTTTAGACTTTTTAATCAATATATAGTGAATGGTTTGACTTTTTGTCTATTATATCTTGCTTGTGCCCACTAATGCTAAAATGACTTTAATTTTTCACTGTTCTTGGGTGTTTCCAACTCTGAGGCATAAATTTGTTTTATTTATGACAAGATGCTCTTTTAGTCCTATTTTACATTTTATTTTACTCTGTATCATTTTATATTCAGTTCCCCAGATGTTTTGTCATTGAAGATTGGATTTTACTTATTTGATCTATATGGCAACCATATGTCCTCCCATAAAGGAACAGTCCTGGTTTACATGTATTGCCCCAACATAGTTATTAATAGAATCCTTTCCATTGTCCCAGTTTGAGTAGTAAATTATACTATTATTCTATTTGAATATCCACCTGGATTATAAGGCAAAAACGTATCTTCTCTTCCTTTTCCTTCCCTCCATTGTTTTTAACAGGGTGTCGAGTACGTTGGCTGTGTTTACTAAGTACCGTGGGAATGTGTGTTTGGAAGGCCCTTGTGAAAACAAACTGGCTCTTTTAAGATCTACTTTCCAGGTCAGGTGCTGTAGCATGTCATCCACAGGACTCAGCTTCAACCTAACCTTATAGGAATTCTTCAGCCTGCACTGCCTATAGCTGCATGCCTTCTGTTCATTTGACAGCAGGTCTTTGATAACCTAATGTCACTTGTCCCTTGCATATGGTCATTCCAGCCAAAGCAATCTTTTCAGTGATTGTGTGCCAGCTTCTCTGGGTTGGACACCCTATGTTATTATTCTGTATGCCCTATAGATGACATGACTATAGGTGAAATTGGGCAGGAAATGGACATAAAGGAATTAATGCTTGTTTTATAGCCTTTTTTATTTCTGAAGTCTGATGTTACTTTGACATCAGGTTATATCTACCAGGCTATCAAAGGATACATTGCCTTCCTGATTCATATTTATTCTATTTTGCCCTGTGTTATTAACAGTGACCTAGAATATGGAGCTAATATCAGAGAGAATTTCCATCTCTGCATTGCATAGATTCTCTTGGTAGAGTCTACCTCATGACTGCTAACCTACACCCAATCCCACTGCCATTACCAGTTCAGGAAGCTTCTCATAATGTACTTTGGCTTATTTTTTTTTTTCATTTCCTTTCTACTCTAGAGAATGTTAAGTAATAATCAATTATTACTTTCTCTTTTAAATTATGAAGTATTTCACCCAAAGAGATAAGTAAAAAACTGTATTCTGCATCTTCTTGCAGTTGTACATCAGAAGTACAGTGCTGAGCATATAAAGCTCTCAGGTACTGGGGTCCTGTATGTATACACCACATGGCATTGAAAGATATTTTTGGCTAGCAAGCAGCTTTATATTATGCTAATATCCAGATTCCCTTTTCCAATAATATTTGAAGATTTCAACATAAAACAGGAGAAAGTAAATTCAGCAGATGCAGAACTCAGAATACATAATAAAAATATACTGCTCTACACACATATATATACATTTACAACAATGAACCAACTAGAAAAATCAGTTATTCTCTTTCTTTTTTAAAGAAAAGTAACCAGAAGTCTATAGCACATATACCTAAGTGAAATGTTTTCTAATACTCAAAGCAAAGTGTTCATAGATACAGTTGTGCTGAATCATCATATTTTCTTTCTTATTCTTTATCAGTGAATAAAAACAAGGCTTTGGGCCCCAAGGGTGTTCAGCAGCTGAATTTCTTTGCTGCTGAAAGAAAAAAAATATATAGGTGGCATTCCTACCATTTCAGAGAAAATGAAGGGGTGGAAATGAAGGAAGAATGAGCTTCTAAGAAGCACAGATCCTATTTTCTTGCAATGCCACTAATGATAACTTCAGAGTGGTGGTTAGAGTATAAATGCTGTATAAGCAAAAATAAACCTATATTAAATGGTTTTTAATGTTTGAAAGGAAAAAGTAACTGCAAAGTTAAAATTAGTTTACTACAAACACCTTCTCTGTAATGATGTATTCTGCCAGTGTTCTCCCTGGAGTTTTTTGGCATACTGCTCAGAGTTGCCTCAGCCGAGTATATCTAATGAAATCTTGCCCATTCATCATTTCTACTGAGAGATGCTTTTCCAAATGTAGAAATTAAAAACTATAAATTCTTCCAAAGAAATTATTCCGGTTTCAATATGAACATTACTAATAAGTCCTCTCCCAGTGTGAAGAGATTATACTGTCTTTTAACTAGCAAGTGCAGTTCCAAAGTAGGTAATCATTAAAAATAAGAGATGATCCAGATTTCATAAAGACATGGCAATTAAAGTGAATGAATTAGAATGATAAAATTATTAAAGGAGAAAGCTGCACTCAGATGTCTTTGAGTCAAACTCCCTCCCAAGGTTGGAATTCATATTATATCATGGACAGATGGCAACCCAGCTTCCCTTTATATACTTCCAGTTTCAAGGAGTTCATGCTTTTGCAAAGCATTTCTTTCAACTGTCAGATGCCTCTCTTTCACAGAAGGTCAATCCTCATGTTGAGTAGAATGTCTCCTGGGAACATCCATGTTTTGAATAAAGTTTTGCCCTTTGAAGCAACATAATATTCTGCATTTGTCACAGTGGGAAATGACAGGCTATGTCTAACCTTGGGGTATCAGGATATTGCTTAGCAATAGGAGGTGAAGTTAAGATTCTTCTGAGTGATTTAGGAAGAGTCATGGCCAAACCAGTGCATGACAAGGGCATGATAAGACTCAGCAGGTTCAGACTAAGCAAAGACAGATGCCCTGAAAACATCACACAAAGTTTGGACGTTAATTAAGGAATCTGTACTGCAGAGGTCAGTCAATCTATTGGGCATCTTGCTTCAAAGGTATTTTTTTAATGTTTGGGAGTTTCATGCTTATTTTTTAGTGGATAACTGATGTCTTTTTTTTTTTTTTTTGTTCGAGTGTTATATAACAAGCATTTGGGTAAGGAAAGTAGAGAATTTGACACAATGGGGTTCATCTAGCATTTTTATTATTTTTCTTGAGTGTAGTTAATATTCCTCCAAGCTGTTAGTACCCTGTGGTGCTGACATAATGTGTCCCTTTTGAGGCTTTGCTTTTTCTGGCTAGGCTTCAAACCAAGGACATGTAGCAGTTTTATTTGTATCCAGGTGTGCTCAGTTGCTCAGTTGTGCCCAATGTGTATGACCCCATGGACTGTAGCCTGCCATTCTCCTCTGTCCATGGGATTTCCCAGTCAAGAACACTAGACTGGGTTGCCATTTCCTTCTCCAGGGGATCTTCCTGATCTAGGGACTGAACCTGTGTTTCTTGCATCTTCTGCACTGGCAGGTGGATTCTTTTATTACTCTGCCACCTGGAAAACCTTTTATTTGTATAGGTAGATATCAAATATGTTCTTTTCATCTTCTTTACTGTTATATTTTTATATTGAAAAAAAATTCTTCAAAATAGTGACTTCAGTCACAAATATATATATATATGCTAACTATTTTTGACTGATTATGCTTGTGTACATCCTCTTCTTCCTCTGATAGTTATCTCCTCTGTCATTACAGGCAAGTTAAGGACCAGAGTTGAAGAAGAGATTCCCTACATACTTCTGCCACTAGAATCCTCTTTTGTAGATGCCAAATAACAGAACATAAACTTTCCTCCAATTCACTCTAACCAGCTCATACACTCCCAACTCTGTCTCTCAGCATCCAGCTCTGTGTCTCTTTTCTTCCAGTTTGTGTGTGTGCATGCTTAGTTGCTAAGTTGTGTCTGACTCTTTGTGACCCCTTGGACTGTAACCCGCCAGGATCCTCCATCTGTGGGATTTCCCAGGCAAGAATACTGGAGTGGGTTGCCATTTCCTACTTCTGGAGATCTTCCTGACTCAGGTATCAAATTTGCATCTCCTGTATTGGCAGGTAGATTTTTTACCCTGAACCACCAGGGAATTGAGGTATAAATAACAAATAAATTTGTAACATTTAAATTATGTGATTTGATGATTTTGTATATATATGTATTGTGGAAGAATTCCCCTCTCTGAGTTAATTTACATATCCATCACCGCATATTTACCTCTTTTGTTTGCTTACATGCTTAGCAATTTTTAATTATACAATACAGTGCTGTCAAGTGTGGTCATCATGTCATACATTACATCCTCTGACCTTATTCATTTTATAACTGCAAGTCTGTATTCTTTTACTAATCTCTCCATATTTGTTCCATCTTAGAGCTCCTAACAATCACCTTTCTCTCCTCTGTTTCTATTTACTTTTTTTAAAAAAATTCCACATGAAGTGGTATTATGGAATATTTGTCTTTCTCTGTTTGGCTTATTTCACTTAGGATAATGCCCTCCAAGTTTCATTCATGTTGTCAAAAATGACAGGATTTTCTTATATTTTAAAGGCTGAATGTACACACACACCTGGAGAAGGAAATGGCAACCCACTCCAATGTTCTTGCCTGGAGAATCCCAGGGACAGGGGGAGCCTGGGTGGGCTGCCGTCTAAGGGGCTGCACAGAGTCGGACACGACTGAAGCGACTTAGCAGCAGCAGTACACACACACCACGTTTTCTTGATCTTTTCATCTATTGATGGACACTTAGATTGTTTCTGTATTTTGACTGTTGTGACTGTTGCAGCAATGAACATGAGAGTACTGATACCTCTTTAGGATAATGGTTTTATTTCCTTTGGGTGTATACCCAGAAGTGAAATTTCTAGATCATATGGTAGTTCTATTTTTAATTTCTTGAGAAACCTCCATAATATTTTTTTTGCAATGGCTGAACCAGTTTACAATCCTGCCAACTGGGTACAAGTTACACTTTGTACCTTGTAAAAAGTTCCCTTTACAAGGTACAAAAGGTAGGAGTTCCCTTTTCTCTACATTCTCATAGTGTTTGTTATCTCTTGTCTTTTTGACAGTAGCCATCCAACAGTTGTGAGTGATATCTCATTGTGGTTTTGATTTGCATTTCCCTGATGAATAGTGATATAGAATACCTTTCCATAAACCTATTGGCCACTTGTATGTTTTATTTGGGAAAATGTCCACTCAAATCCTTTGCCCATTTTTAAATTAGGCCATTGGGTTTTCTGCTATTTAATTGTATGAGTTCATTGTATATTTGAGATATTAACCCCTTTTCAGATATTAGATTGATGCAAAAGTAATTGCAGTTTTGCACTGTTGAAATTTTCAGTTTGTCATTCTATGAGGCCACCATCACCCTAATACCAAAACCTGACAAGATGCCACAAAAAAATAAAAAAAAACCTACAGGCCGATATCACTGATGAACATAGATGCAAAAATCCTTAATAAAATTCTAGCAATCAGAATCCAACAACACATTAAAAAGATCATACACCATGACCAAGTGGGCTTTATCCCAGGGATGCAAGGATTCTTCAATATCCGCAAATCAATCAATGTAATTCACCACATTAACAAATTGAAAAATAAAAGCCATATGATTATCTCAATAGATGCAGAGAAGGCCTTTTACAAAATTCAACATCCATTTATGATAAAAACTCTCCAGAAAGCAGGAATAGAAGGAACATACCTCAACATAATAAAAACTATATGTGACAAACACAGCAAACATTATCCTCAATGGTGAAAAACTGAAAGCATTTCCCCTAAAGTCAGGAACAAGACAAGGGTGCCCACTTTCACTGCTACTATTCAACATAGTTCTGGAAGTTTTGGCCACAGCAATCAGAGCAGAAAAAGAAATAAAAGGAATCCAAATTGGAAAAGAAGAAGTAAAACTCTCACTGTTTTCAGATGACATGATCCTCTACTGCCAGGAGCCAGCACAGGAGATCCTACCCATGACAAGGTTATGTGAAGGAGACATGATAAGCAAGGCTTCAGGACTCGAGGGACTCCGTGGGCCAATCCCACCCATGACAAGGTCATGCGGAAGAGACCTGACGAGCGCAGATCAGGACTTGAGGGACCCCCTGGACTGCTCAAGCATCTACCCCAAACCAGAATCTGTCTGTCTTACTATTTTGTGCCTTTCACCAACTATTCTGACATTAACAGGGGGCTATCCCCGACTACCTTTCTCTGAAAAAAGTCAATTTAGGGCTTTAGTTAATAAGTCTCCTGGACATGATAGGAGTGTTTCAAGTTAAACCTCTCTGATGGCTTTCTAGCTTGTCTGACAGGTTTATCCAGACTCTTGCAGCTACACATGTGATTATTCACAGCCTCCCAATTGTGAGAGGCACGGGAAGCCTAAAACATTCTAAAAATATAGAGCCTTTCAAAGAGTTAAAAGCTATTAGAGTAGTGCTGGTGTAGGATTTCATTCTTGAACCAATGCTTGCTGCTAAGTTCCCATATCTCTTATCCACTGTGCACTTGGGAGTGCAATAGTTAATGTAGTTGGAATTTAAGAAAAACAAGCAGTAACCTTGGAATTAACCACATCAGACTTTTGAGCTAATTGGTTCTTTCTTTGTTGTAACTCGCTGCACCTTTGCTCTGTGAGAATGTAACTCTGTTTAATACATTCTGAGGCTGACACAGATTAGAAATATAAAGAAAAAACACTTCAAGGTAAAATAAGTTTTCTGGTTGAGCAGCCTTTATCAAAAGAGGGTCATAAAATGTTCACAGGCCTCCAAGGCCAGAAGATAATGTATACAACATTATTTATGGGAAAGGTATGCAGAAAAATCCTGGTTTCGATAAAGACAAAACAGATGTAACATTTGCGCTGACTCTGCATGACTTTGAATCTTTCATTTCCCTCTATGTACAAGTCAAGGCATAAAAGTTCCTTTTGAAAATAAAGTTACAAGCCTCGCTCACCAAAGCTTGGTCACCCTGTGTCAATCATTCTTTTTCTCTCTCTCTCTCCCTCTCCCTCCCTCTCTTTTCATGCTGATCCCTTGGAGCACAGAGGCTCTCTGCGTTCACTTTCTTGTCTGGGCTTCTAAGACCCAATCAAGAAGGTGCTCTGCATCTTCATTCCTACTAGAAGGCACTCTGCATCTACACTCTGGCGAGAGGGCACTGCAGCCACCATGAACAGAGCAAGTCCCTTGTCTGGGGCTTTATTAGCTTTCTGTGTAAACCAAGGAATATCAGCTTCTATTCTTTCCTCTCTCATTCATTCATTCATTCATTCACTGATGCTGTCTATCCTGAGGGTACCCCTGGATCCTGCTGGGGCTGGACTCCAGCAAGTGGTGCCCATAGAAAACCCTAAAGACTCCACCAGAAAATTACTAGAGCTAATCAATGAATATAGTAAAGTTGCAGGATATAAAATCAACAGACAGAAATCCCTTGCATTCCTATACACTAATAATGAAGAAGTAGAAAAAGAAATTAAGGAAACAATTCCATTCACCATTGCAATGAAAAGAATAAAATACTTAGGAATATATCTACCTAAAGAAACTAAAGACCTATATATGGAAAACTATAAAACACTGATGAAAGAAATCAAAGAGGACACTAATAGATGGAGAAATATACCTAAAAACTGCAAATAGAACTGCCTTATGACCCAGCAATCCCACTGCTGGGCATACACACCAAGGAAACCATAGTTGAAAGAGACACATGTACCCCAATGTTCATCGCAGCAGTGTTTATAATAGTCAGGACATGGAAGCAACCTAGATGTCCATCAGCAGATGAATGGATAAGAAATCTGTGGTACATATACACAATGGAATATTACTCAGCCATTAAAAAGAATACATTTGAATCAGTTCTAATGAGATGGATGAAACTGGAGCCGATTATACAGAGTGAAGTAAGCCAGAAAGAAAAACACCAATACAGTATACTAACACATATATATGGAATTTAGAAAGATGGTAACAATAACCCTGTGTGTGAGACAGCAATAGAGACACAGATGTATAGAACAGACTTTTGGACTCTGTGGGAGAGGGAGAGGGTGGGATGATTTGGGAGAATGGCATTGAAACATGTAGAATACCATGTAAGAAACAAATCGCCAGCCTATGTTCGATGCAGGATACAGGATGCTTGAGGCTGGTGCACTGGGATGACCCAGAGAGATGGTATGGGGAGGGAGTTGGGAGGGGGGTCAGTATTGGGAACTCATGTACACCTGTGGTGGATTCATGTTGATGTATGGCAAAACCAATACAGTTTTGTAAAGTAAAATAAAGTAAAATTAAAAAATTAAAAAAAGAAAGAAATTTGTAGTTTGATATTGGAACATAGTCTTAAGTAAATTTGGTTATGTTATACATCATTTTTGTACATATTTCTCACTTTATGCTTTTTTGCTAATGATATTACTTGCTGTTTATATAGACTATAGAAATGATGTTAAACAAAAAAGCAAATTCGAGTGATTTTTCCTTCAAGCTCAAAATGGGTTGTGAAGCAACAGAGACAACTCATAACATCAACAATGCATTTGGTACAGGAGTTGGTAACAAATGTACAGTGCAGCAGTGGGTCAAAAAGTTTTGCTAAGGAGATGAGAACCTTGAAGATGAGGAGTGTGGTAGCTAGCCATCAGAAGTTGACAACGACCAGTTGAGAGGATCATCAAAACTGCTTCTCTAAGAACTACATGAGAAGTTGCCCAAGAACTCAACATTTACCATTCTGTGATCATTCGACATTTGAAGCAAATTGAAAAGATGAAAAGACTCGTTAAGTGGTGTCTCATGAGCTGACCGCCACCACCACCACCCCTCCCCCGCAAAAAAAAAAATCATCATTTTGAAATGGCATTTTCTCTTATTTTATGCAACAATGAACAATTTCTTGTTCAGATTGTGAAATGCAAAGAAAAGTGCATACAGCAACCAGCAACATCAAGCTCAGTGGTTGGACCGAGAAGCTCCAAAGCACTTCCTAAAGTCAAACTTGCACCAAAAAAAAAAAAAAGTCATGGTCCCTGTTTGGTGGTCTGCTGGTTTTCAGATCCACTATAGCTTTCTGAATCCTGGTGAAACCATTACATCTGAGAAGTATGTTCAGCAAATCAATAAGACACACCGAAAACTGCTATACTTCCAGCTGGCATTGGTCAACAGAATGGGCCTAATTCGTCTCCACGAAAATGCCTGATTGCACATCACACAACTATTGCTTCAAAAGTTGAATCAATTGAGCTACAAAGTTTTGCTTCAGCCACCATTTCACCTGACCTCTCGCTAATGGACTACCACTTCTTTAAGCACCTTGCCAACTTTTTGCAGGGAAAATGCTTCCACATCAGCAGGAAGCAGAAAATGCTTACTGAGAGCTCACTGAATCTCAAAACATGGATTTTTTTGCTACAGGAATAAGAAAACTTATTTCTTGTTGGCAAAAATATGTTGATTGTAATGGTTCCTATTTTGATTAATAAAGATGTGTTTGAGCCTGGTTATAGTGATTTAAAAGTCACAGTCCCAAATTGCAATTACTTTTTAATCAACCTAATATGTGGTTTGCAAATATTTTCTCCCATCCCATGGGCTGCCCTTTCATTTTGTTGAGCAGAAGCCTTTTAGTTTGTGGTCTCTGTTGCTTATTTTTGCTTTTGGTGTCAAATCCAAAATGCAATTGCCAAAACTAATGGCAAAGAGCTTACTCCATAGGTTTTCTTCAAGGAGTTTTATGGCTTCAGGTCTAAGATTCAAGACTTGAATCTATTTTGAGTTGGATTTTGTGTATGGTGTAAGATAGTAGTGCAGTTTCATTCTTTTGCATGTGCTTGTCCAATTTTTCAAATACTGTTTATTGAAGATATTGTCCTTTCCCAATTGTATATTCTTGGCTCCTTTATCAAAAGTTAATTAACTTTATATACATAGGATTATTTCTAAGCTGTCTGTTCTGCTCCATTGATCTGTTTGTCTGCTTTTATGCCAATACTATTCCTGTTTTTAGTTCTATAGCTTTATAATATGGTTTGAGATCAGAAAATTTGACGCCTCCAGTTTTGTTCTCCTTTCTGAGAATTTAGGTACTTGGGGTCTTTTGTGTTTCCATGAAATTTTTCAGATTTTTTTCTATTTTTTGTGAATTTTGATAGGGATTGCTTTGAGTCTGTAGATAGCTTTTGATATTAATCATGGTTTATGATTCCAAGTTAAAGAGTGATAGGAGAATAATAGTACTGCAAGATTTAAATGAACCATTTAAATTTTAAAAATATTGAGGTTTCCATAGAGCTGACATTTAAATGTTGACTTCTTTTTCCTTATTAAACAGGATAGTTTATCTTGTTTTGATCAGAAAATGAGTCTTTCAGTCTGATTTTTAATATTAAGTATTACCAAGCTTTTCTCTCCCACTTTCCCACTCCCCAACACCTTGTGCCAGGCCTGCCTCACTACCTATATTTTTCTCTGTACTGAAAGGATTGCAGGCTGTACTTTCACACATAATAGGTAGTAGCTATATTTGTCAAAAATCTTATCAACTCTGCAGTTAGAAAGCTGTAAGCCTGCATTCAGTGTTGTTTTGTGAAATATCTGAGGGAGGCTCAATATTATGCATTTAAATACCTTGTGTCAAAGGTTTATGCAGTTTTCATTGAGCCATTTAATTCAATTTCTAAGTTACAATTTTACCTTCTGAGGCCAAAAATTCACCAAACTCCTATAATTACTGGTGATTGAACATGCATTTAGGAATATTATCTTTCCCATTTTTAGCTGTATTCTTGGAATTTTGATCAAAAAGATCACCAGATTTATATTACTCCTTAGTTTATAGCCTAGTTTTAATTTTTCATCTGTTGTGACTTAATAGGTGCCCTATGCACCATAATCACCTCAACTCACTTGATGCAACTGTCTTTGCATAAATGCATATCCCAATGTCCATACCAAAAAGTATTTATGTATATGTCTGATCCCTCCCCACTGTTCTCATGGGGAAGGACCGTGTCAGAATTCATCTTAGTATCCCCAGTGGTTAGCAGGGGGATAGGCACAGGACAAGTGTGCAGTTCATATTTGCTGAGTAAATAAATCCATTTTGAAGCAATTCTGTGCCTTTGACAGTTACTTATATAAAATTTGAAGGATGATTGCCTGAGTTTATTTGGTTTTCTGAAGCCTTTTCTACTATTCAGTTTATTTGGTGGGTTACATATTTGCTCATTTCACATTGAAACAATTCTCAAATTTGCAAAATGTTTCCTGCCTACCTATCTTCTTTCATTATCAAAACAATTGTAAAATAATCTATAATCATTGAAATCTGGCCAAACCAATAATCTATACATCCATTCCCACCTAAGTGTAAAAAGCTATCCATCTTGATCTAAAATAGCTACTATTCCAATTTGCTGCCACCTGTTATTTTCATCATTGCCATTATAAAGAATCTTTAAGCACTAGTCTCTACTTTATTGCGGCATTCAAAGAGCATAAGAGGCAACCACAATAATCTCTGCTTTTATAACAAATACCTAGATCAATCTGCCTTACATTATAAAACCCACTTAGTCAGTGGCAATGCTGTCTTCTATATCCACATTAACATTGGTGTTGTATTTGGCAGGACAGACTCACATTTTCATATGTCACCATTTTACTATTCAAGCTTTGTACAGAATTTTTCCCTGACATGAGTTATCATGAATGTTTACTTTCTGCCAAAGAAATACAATCTCATTGTCTAAGAATTTACACAGTGAACAGATCATAGAGCAGAGGAAACATCAGCCCTGCACAATGTTTTTCATGCTTAAAATGTAGCCCAGGAGTCTGCAAATAATAAAATAGCAGCTGTCCATTGACCCAGCAGGAGCAGTACACCAGTCATAATATAGTCAGCAATAGCTCAGAAGCCTGAGAACATGGTTTATTTTAAATAGTCAGCTCTCAGTTGTTCCTGGTAACGGAAGACAAAGATGGACATGGCTCATTTAGTTGAGAATGTAATTTTAAAAGACTCATGTGTACTATTAGTTTAAAATATTTTCTTCCCCATGTTATTGTTTGGAGTTACTTTCAAACAGGAAAACTAATATTTTAGTCTTTGTATTCCTCCTCACTACTATGGCTTTAAATCTAGCAGTTAAATTAATTATTAAAGAAATGGCCAGAATAGAAGCAACAGGGGATAAAAAGTAACTGAGAGGTGAGATAAGAGCTACTTTAGGCTTATCAGTCCAGTTTCCAGTTTAAGTAACAATATTGCTTTTCTATTTTTTCCGTAACAAATTATCTTGAACTTTGTGGCTTCAATAAGAACTTATTACTGTTCAGCTCTAGAGTTCAGAAGTCCTACATGAATCTCATTGGGATAAAATCAAAGTACTAGCAGGGCTACATGCCTTACTGGTGGCCTTAGGGAAGAATCCATTTCTTTGTCTTTTCCAGCCTTGAAAGACAGCCCATATTCCTTGGCTCATGGCCCCTTTCTCCGTCTTTAAAGCCAGCAGGAGTAGGTTGAGTCTTCCTCACATAGCATCACTTTGACCTCAGCTTCTGCTTTCCCCTTCCACTTTTAAGAACTCTTACACTGGGATAACCCAAATAATCCAGGATAGTCTCCCTGTTTTCAGGTCATCTGATTATCAACCTTGATTCACTTGAGACCTTGATTCTCCTTTGCCATGTAACCTAACATATTCTTTATTTCTAGAGATTGGAACAAAGACATCCTTGGATTCTTTTATTCTGCCACCACAATAACATACTAAATATCATATTTCAAATCATGAATGTGCCTTTTACTTTTATCTTTTCTAATTTTTTTTTTTAATTCGGCCCCTAGCATTCATCTAGCTATAAAGGAAACTACAAATTTTAAAGAATGTCAAAGAAAGACACTTCAGAAACTCAGCTTCTGACATTCAAAAATGGAACTGTTGAAAAGAATTTAAAATATATTTTGGCTCTGACTTTAATATATCAATGTCCAAGGCTCAAAGAACCAGCTTGAAGAAGTCTATCATGCTAAAGAAGATATTCTTTACGCCTACGGCAGAAAAGTCATGAGGTGTGTTGTTATAGTATAGACGTATATACAATGGGAGTAAAGAAAAGTTAGCCCTTCCCCAGACCCAGGTGAGATTGGAAAGAAAAAAAGAAAAGATAGGATGTAAAAGTATGGTAAGAAGGTGGCAGGTAAGTCAGAGAGGGCTGTAGGAAGTCAAGTCAAATGTTGTCAGCTAGCAATCACCACCAAACTTTCACAACAGTTTTAAATTAAATGGTGCTATAAGAGCATGCAGGGTAGTCAGTCACAAACATCAAATTAGTTAGAGACAAAACAACTTGATTTTTGGTCACACCACATTTCCATATGCGAAGTAGAATGATATAAGTGATGTAAACGTTATCCCAAGTTCCTTTCTCTTGGTTATTGGGAAGAGAGGTAGACAGAGGAAGGGACAATTTAATTTTAGACATATCTGTTAAAACATATCCTGCTCTGATCACATAAGCAGTCTCTCGCTAGTGCTCTCATTTCTTAATACTCCAGTGCCCTTCTTAGTTTCTTTTCAAGAATATATCTGTTCTAGAGGGAGAGGAACAACTTATCATGCTTGCTCCTCTGTTCCCCAGTGAACAGCCATGTCTTCCTTGATTGCCTGTGGGTGCTCTACTGGTCTTTGATGCCATAGGCTTTGCCTGGTTACTTTGCAGTCCATACTTTTGGCTAAAGCAATGCTCAAGGAAGCAATAGTCATGATTCTCTTTTTGAGACTGCTCACTCTTCACAGTCTATTAACCTGAATCTCTCCCTATTTCCATCCAGACTGTGTGACTGGAACTCCAGTATCTAGGAAAGGGTCATGTTTTTCTCATTGCAGTAGATCTCTGGTAAGTCTGCTGGCTTTCAACTAAATATACAAATCCCACTAGAACTAAATCAAGTTCAGAAGGGCTAACTAAAGTCCTTCTATCCCTGGCCATGCTGTTTGCTCTTTAGCTTGTTTCACACATAACAAGTTGATGCACAATGCACTACAAAGAATCTTCTATAAAATGTCAATTATGGAAAAGAAAGGGCCTTCTGCCCTTGAGTTTCTCCCTCATTCATCTCACACTCATCTACAGGATTTTTCTCTAGATGTAGCAGACACAGATCTACTACTCCATTCTCCTCTTTCTGTTTCCTTTCTTCTTTCCCCACTGACTCTAAGAACTTTAACTTAAATGGCTTTCTGTTTTTAAGCAGCAGCCTCTTGTGTGCTTAGTCGCTCAGTCATGTCTGACTCTTTGTGACCCCATGGACTGTAGCCCATCAGGCTCCTCTTTCCATGAGGATTCTCCAGGCAAGAATACTGAAGTGCGTTGCCATGCCCTCCTCCAGGGGGTCTTCCCAACCCAGGGGTCAAGCCCAGGTCTTCTGCATTGCAGGTGGAATCTTTACCATCTGAGCCACAAGGGAAGCTTGGGGAAGCCCTCTTGACTTAAGCTTAACAACATGAAGGATCTCTTGAATTAAGTTGCAAGTAATAGCAACCAACTCAAAAACAACAACAACAAAAATAACTAATAAAATCTGATGCTCAGAAAAGGGTTAAATCATCAGCTGATAGTCTGGGAAATTATGTAATTGAACGTCATGAACTACTATAAATAGATCACTGAAGTCTGCTGGATCTCCTCCTCTCTCATTTCCTCTCCCTCCATATCTGGATATTTTTCCTTCCCAGTATTGTCAGTTCAGTTTTTTATCAGTGTGAACCATCTTCCACCACATGCTGGGGAATATTGCATCTATCCTGTTCATCATGATCATCATGCTGGGAAGCACAACCTCCTTCACTCAGCATCTGAGTTCTACAGCTTTCATCATTTTCCTTCAAAGAAAGATTGATTCACAGTTCCATTTAAAAATCTAGAAAATAACCACTGATAGATATATAACTGCTCAGTGCAGCACTAATCAGATGTAGTTAGGGGGAGGATCAGGTAAAAGTATGGCTATTTGGGATCCATTCCTCTTTAATGTGGGGCCATTCCCAGAGAAAAGGAAATCACTGTGAGAAAAGTTAACCCAAGATCATTGCCCTCGTTAAAGAATCTGGGTGCCATTGGTTACATTTCCTTCATAGAATTAAAATGACCTTCTGAAATTTTTTCTCTCCCAAATGTTTAACTTATGCTGTTTACATAAGAAATGGAAACAACTGATGGAATATAATGCTAGTGAACACTCCTCACTTTTCATCCTCTAGGCAAATATGAGTACAGATCAGTAGGGCTAATCATGAATTAGAGCTCTTCTGGATAATCTTCTGGATAAGCAGAGGGTCTGTAGGGGGAGTCATCCATGGGAGACATTATCTTGCCACAAGTTCCTTAGAATTGTGGAATTAGAATAGTGAAAGCTCCTTAGAATTTCCATGATTCAGCATAAACAGAAAGTGGATTAAGTTGCTCTAGTTCTCAAGTACCAGAGATCAGCATAAAGCCTTTGTAAATGCTCTGTCAGAGTGATCTCCCAATAAGCAGCTATAGTGTCACATATGAATATTTCAGAAATACAGATTGTGGGGTCTAAGCAGTGCCTACTAAGTCAGAAACTCTGGGGTTAGCAATCTGCATTTTAGCAAACCGTCCAGGTGATTCTGATGCATGTTGAAATATAAGAACCCCTGCTCTACAATGCACTTATAGTTAGGCCAGTTAGGACATATTTTCACCTGGATGTGTCTCCTTGTTAAGTGAAGACTGTGGTCCTTAGTAATATAACATTTGGGGGATCCTTCCTTATTTATCTGCTGTCCATAAAACCCTGCTTCCAATTACACTGATAAGAATTCTGAAAACCAAAGGTCAAAAGATCACCTCAGGGATTTAAATTTAACTTTCCATGGTACTTCTTGAAGGCTCTAGTCAAAACCTTAATTAGCTTGACTTGCTTCTCTTTTTAGATTGACAGATACCCATTAGAGGAGATTGTGTTATTATGGGAATATTATTGTTGTTAAGTCTTTATAGTATCGTGAGCTTCCCTAGTAGTTCAGCTGGTAAAGAATCCACCTGCAATGCAGGAGACCCAGGTTCGATTTCTGGATCAAGCAGATCTTCTGGAAAAGGGATAGGCTATCCACTCCGGTATTCTCAGGCTTCCCTAGTGGCTCAGCTGGTAAAGAGTCTGCCTGCAATGTGGGAGCCCTGGGTTTGATCCCTGGGTTGGGAAGACCCCCGGAGAAGGGAACAGCTACCCACTCCAGTATTCTGGCCTGGAGAATTCCATATAGTTCATGGGGTCACAAAGAGTTGGACATTACTGAGTGACCTTTCACATAGTATTGTAGTATTATTAGATTATGGTGATTATAGCACTGTAAAAATTTACCAGAGTGTTTCTGACTACATATTTCTTTAAACCAGTGCTCTTTTTCATTTTTATTTATTGCTTTGCTCTATGTTTGATGTTTTTAAAATAAAAACTCACCAGCATATCTGTTAGTTAATTTCTTATATTGTTTTTACTGATTTCCAGAAAGAAAGCGTGATTTGGACACGATTAGAGATGTACTTCTTTGTTTCTTCTGCCCTTATTACTTTTGGTTTCTTACTTGATATGACACCCTGAGTCAAATCATTTAAATAATCTTTTAACTTCATTTTCTTCACATGGAAAAATGATTCTCAGACCTGGCATGGGAATATTATAAAAATAGAGATTGATGTGTGATCCTCATCCAAGACCAAATTAAATTGAAATAATTAATGGTTTAGATACAAAAAAATATTATAATTTAATAATGCCCAAATAATGACAATGGATAGCTAAGTTTGAGACCCACTGGTATGAATTTTCCGTCGGGTCCAAGTTCCTCAGAGTATAATTTCAGAGGTATTATACTAGATTCTGGGCTTCCCTTGTGGCTCAGCTGGTAAAAAATCCACCTGCAATGTGGGGGACCAAGGGAAAGGCTACCCACTCAAGTATTCTGGCCTAGAGATTTCCATGGACTGTACAGTCCATATGATCACAAAGAGTCAGACACAACTGAGTGACTTTCACTTTCATACTAGATTCTAGCTTTTTGTGTGTGTTGATAATGGAAATTTTTTAGATTTGAACAGGACATCAGCAACATGGGTAATAGCTAGATTATGTTTAACCTAAGGCACCTGCATTTATTTTTAACTTGATACACAGTGACACCTGTTAGTTTCCCATGGGGCATATTACAGAAGTAAGTGTAATCTAACCCTTGGTGAAGCACACCACTTATCCCCAATCTTCGCTGATTAACTGTCCAGATTCCCTCCTTGAAACAAGGGAAAGCAAAAGAACTCTTTTTAATTGTCATTGCTGATATTACGCTAGCTGCCAAGAATGGAAGTCACTTGTAGACATTTTAGATTTCTATTTATAGCAGCTTATTTCTATAAATTCATGAAAGACACCTGATAGGTACACAATCAATTATTGAATGAGTAGTTTAACAATTGATATATGTCGGTAGGGAAAGTGTTTTGAGATAAAGAAATTAAATTGCATAAACATAATTTATTTGTATTGTTCAGATAGATCCATTTAATTAGAAACATGGAAAATTAGTATTTGAACATACTCTTTGATTGACATTAATATAGTTTACTGATGACAAATGAGTAATTCATTTTAATTTCTAAATGCCAGGCTTCATCTCTCTAAAATGATGATCTCTTAAAATTATAGTAGAAGCCCTCCTGCTTTTCTTGTACTTCTGCTGCTCTCTTGTCTTCTACTCCAGACTTTACAGGCAGAGTTGTATTATCTCAGGACCTCCTGTTGAAAAAATGAGCTATGTGTTCTGTAAACATTTTGAGAGTACTTAGTTGTATTGTTGTTTAGTTGCTCAATTGTGTCACACTCTTTTGCAACCCCGTGGACTGTAGCACACCAGGCTCCTCTGTCCGTGGAATTTCCCAGGCAAAAATACTGGAGTTGGTTGCCATTTCCTTCTCCAGGGGATCTTCCTGACCTAGGGATCAAACCCATGTCTCCCACATTGGCAGGCAGATTCTTTACCATTGAGTCACCAGGGAAGTTCCATTTCTGATTTACAATTGACCTAAAAGTAATGGATGCTAATATATATTCCTGACATTTTAAAAAATTTCAAAATGTAAATAATACATTTCTAAAATACATCTGCCTTGCCATTCATTCAATAAAGGTGATTTGCTTCATATCTGTCACAAAAGTTTGATTAACCAGGATTCTATACCTATTTCCTGCCTGTAATTTATTTCAGCCTTATTAGTCTGTACTGACTGGGTAAACTTTTAGACCTCAGATATCTTAGCTGTTGAGTAGAAAGAATGGAGAAGATGATTACTAATTTCAGAAGCCAGGAAGGATTTGAGCAGTAGGGCACAGCCAGGATGAAAATACAATGCAATTTTTCTTCACCAGGATGAAAAACATATCATAGTATTGTCTTATAAACTCAGAGAAGATAACTTAAAGTTCAGAAATTAGCAAAATATTAAAAACTATGACTTTTCAAAAAAGAATTAGGACTGGTAAAGGTCAAATAAGATTACAAACTAATGTGAAGACTCAGGAATGGCCCTGGTACTTGTAATGCAGTGATGTCTGGAGACCGACGTGAATGGACAGTTTTGTCTCTTACTTTGAAGTGGTTCATTTACATACAGTAAAGTATACAGATTTCAAGTGTGCATTTTGGTTGATTTTTGACTATTTCCACTCATTTAAGCATTACTCAGACCTAGATTTCACCTCAAAAGTTTGCCACACGCTCCTTAGAAGTCAATGATACCCTCCCCAGAATTAACAACTATGATGAGTTCTGTCATATAGATAGTCTGTGTTCTTAAACTTCATATAGATGAAATAATGCAGTGTGTATCCTTTTGTGTTTGGTCTTTTTCCCTTAACAATTTTTCTAAGCTTTGTCCACATTGCTGTGTATAATAGTGGTGTGTATGTTTTTCTTGCCAAGTTGAATTTCCATTGTATAAGTATTCTGCTACTTATTTATCCATTCTCCGATTGGTGTACATTTGAGTTGTTTGCATTTTGTGACTGCTTTTTAAAGATTTTTAATAACACTGGGAAGAATATTTTTATGCATGAGTTTTGGTAGACATAGGCACAGTTATCTCAGATAGGAGTAGAAATTTTGATACATTTGATGGTTTATGTTTAGCTTAAATAGAGTCAACCAAAGAGCTCTTCAAAGTGATTGAACTAATTTACATTTACACTATCAATGTATGAGAGTTCTAATTGCTTAGTAACTTGCCATTATTTATGTCTTTCAGTATTTTTAATGTTAGCCATTCAAGTAGATGTATACTGCTCTAATTATGCTTTTATTTGCAATCCCCTGGTGACTAACGATGTTGACCACCATGTCAATGTTGAGTAGCCATGTTCAGTTCAGTTCAGTTCAGCCGCTCAGTCGTGTCCAACTCTTTGCAACCCCATGAATCGCAGCACGCCAGGCCTCCCTGTCCATCACCAACTCCCAGAGTTCACTCAGATTCACATCCATCGAGTCAGTGATGCCATCCAGCCATCTCATCCTCAGTCATCTGCCGGGGTCCAGCCCCGGTGGATCCAGGGTGATTCGAAGCGTGGACGGCGTTGGTGAGGAAAGATTTATTTATTTATTAATATAAGATTAGATTAGAAAGAGATAGCGTAGTAGGAAAATTAAGTGGAGAAAAGAGGCGGAATAACTTGGTTTACGGGGAAGGCCAATAAAGCTCCAGACAAGACCTTGCACCATCTACGTTGGGCCACTGGTGTCCGTTTGAATATCAGAGAGTACCCCTCCTTGAGCTCTCTCTCTCACAGATCTTAGAAGCCAGGGCAAGTAAGTAGACGTGATGAGCCGCCCCGCTCCAGATGGGAATTCAGCCTGAAATTAAAGAGGAGACACGGGGGAAACCAGTCCAGCGACTGATCCCAGCCCCTATTGTCTAGAATCTCCTTTTGTATCTTTTTTTGTACATAGAGATCAATGGGTAATACAAAATTATGCGGCGTCAGCAGCCTGACTCTTATCAAAACCAGACTTTTCTCTCTGCATACCTAATTGTATACACAAGTCTTAGGTAATTTACATCATCTTATACCCAAAAAGGGCCAATTAACATTTTACAGCCTTTTTCTGATAAGGGTTTGTCAACCAGAAGACTTATTTGTGTTGATCTTCCCAAAGTCTGGTGCCACTCTCAGAAAGCACTAAATAAAGTTACATTCTTACATAGCAAGGACACAAGAGGAGTGCAGTGATATATAACAAAGAAAAGTAATTAACTCAAAAGTCTAGTGTTGCTAACATCAAAACTACTATATATCTTTTCCCATATCCCGTTTACATTGATTAACATCCTCCCAGGTGCCTAAAAGATAAAGAATATGGAGGTCTGGCAGCAGTCATTGAGTCAACAGTGAAAACCCTCTACCAATATAATTTTTAACTCTTTAGAAAAGGCTCCGTTTCTTTAAGATGCTTTTAAGCTTTGTGTGGTTGGGGGCTGTAAGCAATTCACAAGCTGTAAGAGGTCTGGGGAACCTGTTAGGCAAACTAGAAAGTTATCAGAGGGGATTTAGCTGAAACATCCCTTTTAAATGCAGAAGACTAAAGCCCTGAGTTGACTTTTTCCCAGAGAATATCAGAAGAGTGAAAAAGCAGAGTGCAAAGGCCGGCAGATACTTATTTTGGGGGGGAGGTGGATGCTCAGGAAATTCCAGGGGGAACCCCTGAAACCTGATCACTTCCTTGCGTTTGTCAGGCTTCCTTCCGCATGACCTTGTCACGGGCGGGATTCCTCACGCTGGCCCCCGACAGTCATCACCTTCTTCTGCTGCCCCCAATCCCTCCCAGGATCAAAGTCTTTTCTAATGAGTCAGCTCGTCACATGAGGTGGCCAAAGTACTGGAGTTTCAGCTTTAGCATCATTCCTTCCAAAGAAATCCCAGAGCTGATCTTCAGAATGGACTGGTTGGATCTCCTTGCAGTCCAAGGGACTCCCGGGAGTCTTCTCCAATACCACAGTTCAAAAGCATCAATTCTTCAGCGCTCAGCCTTCTTCACAGTCCAACTCTCACATCCATACATGACTACTGGAAAAACCATAGCCTTGACTAGATGGACCTTAGTCGGCAAAGTAATGTCTCTGCTTTTGAATATGCTATCTAGGTTGGTCATAACTTTTCTTCCAAGGAGTAAGTGTCTTTTAATTTCATGGCTGCAATCACCATCTGCAGTCATTTTGGAGCCCCCAAAAATAAAGTCTGACACTGTTTCCACTGTTTCTCCATCTATTTCCCATGGAGTGATGGGACCAGATGCCATGATCTTCGTTTTCTGAATGTTGAGCTTTAAGCCAACTTTTTCACTCTCCTCTTTTACTTTCATCAAGAGGCTTTTTAGTTCCTCTTCACTTTCTGCCATAAGGGTGGTATCATCTGCATATCTGAGGTTATTGATATTTCTCCCATAAAGTCTGACACTGTTTCCACTGTTTCCCCATCTATTTCCCATGAAATGATGGGACCGGATGCCATGATCTTCGTTTTATACACAGATGGAATCCACCCAGGTTTGTTGACTGAATGCATGATAGCATCCTAACACTTCCAGGGAGGTGAACACGAGAACATCAGAGGGAAATGCGGTCCTGTAAAGCTCACTCCAAGAAGCTGAAATCGACCCCGTCGCCCACAGGGAGCCGGGACATTTAGCGGGTACCAGGAGACCTTTAAATAATGACGTGCACACTCGAGGCACTAGAAGATTGAAAGAGACAGGCAGCCCAGTGGCTCTCCCTGGGCCTCACCTCCCCCTTCGGTCATCAAGGCGAACTCGGGCTGCAGACGGGACCTGCTGCCTTCTACACGGGGCTCGCATTAGATGCGTGTCAACAGAGATTAGCTCAGCCCCACAGGCCGCCATTTGCCATTTATTAGGCCACCTCCACCAACCCCGTAATCTAATCTCGGCCCGAGCAGTGCCTCTTCCAGGTTAAATGTATTAAAGAAGGGGGGTGGGGGTGGGGGGCGCGGGCTGCTCCAGGCGGGATGGCCTCTTCCTTTCTGACAAGCCTGACCCCAGCTCCGAACCCCTCTCCCCCTAGAGACGCTGGGGTCAGAGCCTCCTTGGTGTAGGAGGGCTGGCAGGAGGCACGCAGAGAGAGACCGGAGGATATTGAAAACATACTCTCTGGGGCCTCTGCGCTTTAGAAATCCGAGAAGAACACGAGGCGACAAGTTAAAGCTTTCACTGCTGGAAATATTTTCCCCTTTCCAGGTTTCAACAAGAATTTGATAAAGATATTGGTGGAGTTTGGAAGGGAACGGAGGAAGCAGGGCGCATTTCAAAGCAGATGGTACCCAGAAGAGGGAAGGGATGCAGCGGAACCCTCTTAGGGAAATTTATGGGGGACGGCTTTCCCTGGAGCACATACGTTCCAATTACAAGTGTCTTTTAATTAGGGGGTGTTTTTTCAAGGTGAATAAATGTTTCATCAACAGATTCACCTTTTGTTGTTGTTGTTGTTCTTTGGGCTCCTTTGAAACCCTGATTCTGTGCGGTGTTCGCTGACATTTCCACTCCATTCCCACAGGGTTGAAATGAAAGGTTCTCCTTTTTCCCCTCCGAAGGTGCCTGGAACCCACCTGCTCTTGCGTTTGTTCTTCTGGTCTTTCTCCTGCCCTCAAAGTTCTCCTTTTTTGCCTCTGCAGATCCAAGTCTTAGAGGTTTTATCTCTTAATCAGCATCTCTGAGGAGAAAGCAGTGGCACCCCACTCCAGTACTCTTGCCTGGAAAATCCCATGGACAGAGGAGCCTGGAAGGCTGTGGTCC
Organism: Cephalophus harveyi; assembly: GCA_006410635.1. NCBI lineage: Eukaryota > Metazoa > Chordata > Mammalia > Artiodactyla > Bovidae > Cephalophus > Cephalophus harveyi. The sequence continues at coordinate 42,331 of SJYT01021481.1, forward strand.
ATGGAGTCGCTGAGGGTCGGACACGACTGAGAGACTTCACTTTCCCTTTTCACTTTCATGCATTGAAGAAGGAAATGGCACCCCACTCCAGTGTTCTTGCCTGGAGAATCCCAGGGACAGGGGAGCCTGGTGGGCTGCCGTCTATGGGGTCGCACAGAGTTGGACACGACTGAAGTGACTTAGCAGCAGCAGCAGCAGCATCTCTGAAGGCCACTCTTTTTAAGATTGCTAAGGATTGCCCAGGGCCAGGCACTGCTATCTTTAATATGGTTCTGAACATGGAGGATTTTTAAATATATATATGTATATATACATTTGTTAATTTATTGTTTTATTTATTTTTAAAATTTTAAATTATAGCTGTGTCGGGTCTTAGTTGAGCCGTGTGGGCTCAGTTAGTTGTGTCTCACAGGCTTAGTTGCANGCATTGCCTTTCTTTGGAATTGGAATGAAAACTGACCTTTTCCAGTCCTGTGGCCACTGCTGAGTTTTCCAAATTTGCTGGCATATTGAGTGCAGCACTTTCACAGCATCATCTTTCAGGATTTGAAACAGCTCAACTGGAATTCCATCACCTCCACTAGCTTTGTTCGTAGTGATGCTTTCTAAGGCCCACTTGACTTCACATTCCAAGATGTCTGGCTCTAGATTAGTGATCACATCATCATGATTATCTGGGTCGTGAAGATCTTTTTTGTACAGTTCTTCTGTGTATTCTTGCCACCTCTTCTTAATATCTTCTGCTTCTGTTAGGTCCATACCATTTCTGTCCTTTATCGAGCCCATCTTTGCATGAAATGTTCCCTTGGTATCTCTAATTTTCTTGAAGAGATCTCTAGTCTTTCCCATTCTGTTCTTTTCCTCTATTTCTTTGCATTGATCGCTGAAGAAGGCTTTCTTATCTCTTCTTGCTATTCTCTGGAACTCTGCATTCAGGTGCTTGTATCTTTCCTTTTCTCCTTGGCTTTTCGCTTCTCTTCTTTTCACAGCTATTTGTAAGGCTTCCCCATACAGCCATTTTGCTTTTTTGCATTTCTTTTCCATGGGGATGGTCTTGATCCCTGTCTCCTGTTAGATGGGTCATATGTAGAAAGCCAGGTCTTGAAAATCATAAAGCACAATATTTTGTTTTCAAATGAAACAAGCATTTATTTATCCAGGTCAACATTTGGCACTGTTGGAGGGAGAGATACAATGGTAAACAAAATAAATAAAAGCCCTGTCCTCATTCAGTTATTATTTTATTGTGAGATTTAGCCTGTTGAATTACAACACAGTGTTTTAAAGGCCGAGGTAAGAAAGACCAGGACGCTGACAGAGACATCCAGTCTAATCCCAGAAGCGGTTTACTCGGCAGTAAATGATAGTGGACACTCCTAAGGCCAAGGAGAAAGGAGGTAGGAAAAGCAGAGACCTGGGGTAGAGGTTCTGTGGTAAAATGTAAGCATATTATTGTGGGAGTGAATGTTTAAAGCACAGACAGAAAAAGAGGAGAGATTTTCACGTGGCTCTCAAGTCAGCCAGCTAATGTATGGGAATATGGGTCAGAAAGCTGAAGAGGGCAAAGAAATACACACTCCAGTCTGGACAAGCAAACGCTGGAAGACAAAAAAAGAGGGCTGGGGAAGTCCACACCACTTGAAAAGATTCGCCTCCCAGTACTTGCCAAATGTGGTATCTGGAGGGGAACTGTGGCATGTCCCAAGAATTCCAGACACTATTGTAAACAGGGAACTGGGGTGTGGCATGGAGGCTCCGTCTGGAAATCTCATGGAGTAGGAACCCCGCCTGGGAAGACAAAAGTTGTGCTAGATCCGTGTCAAGAAGTCACGAGGAACATATTTCGAAACCAGAAGTTCATCTCCAGGGTGGCTGGTCTCAGGATGGGGCCCTTACGTGCACGAAGACCGAGCTCCAAGTCCACTCTGTGGCTCAGCCAACAGGGACTTTTTGCCGTGTTGTCACCCAGAAACGCCGTGGGTGGCTTGCCTAAGGTGTCGAATGGAGTAGCAGAGCCAGGCAGTGCCCAAGAAGCTGTGATTCCTTGATAGCCCGATCCACCGAAAAGGCTCAGTCACGCAGTCGTGTCCGACTGTTTGCGATCCCGTGGACTGTAGCCCTGCAGGCTCCTCTGTCCATGGGATTATCCAGGCAGGAATGCTGGAGGGGGCAGCCATGCCCTCTTCCAGGGGATCTTCACGACCCAGGGATCGAGCCCCGGTCTCCTGCATTGTAGGCAGACTCTAACACTGAACCACCAGGGAAGCCCTGATAACCCCCAAAAGGGAAGTCTCAGTTTGGATTCGGGGCTTAAAGTGTTTCTTACTGCAAAGATGATTTCACCTCTTATGCTTCAGGAAGACTTCAGTAGGTTCTTTCAGTCACTGGGGAGCTCGTGGGCTCTTAGGAGACTGCCAAAGCTACTGCTTTATTTTTTTTGCTTCGTCTCATATATGGTCAGTTAACAACTGAGGAAAAGTGAGTCAGATAAGGATATATTTGTGCTCCGTGTGCCAAAAACTCCAGTAGTGCATATATTGGGAGCTAGGAAGCCCACATTTCTGCAGAAGAGTGAGTCTGTACATACAGAGCAAAGGCATAAGTAGAGATGGAGAAGCTTAACTAGAGACACGTCTCGAGAGAAAGGGGCTCTTCAGGTGTCTTGTCCGCTTCTCCCCTTCCTCCCTCTCCTCCCCCGTCTTTTCCATGGGGGCCGAACGATGCGGCCATTTGATTTGCTGCCCCCTTTTGAGGGTGAGGAGGGCGGTTATGCCAGGACAGAGGCATGAATGGGGTGCGGGCTCACTGTCTCAGCTCCCTGGGTTCCGGAGGGCTGCACTGGCGCCCAGCCCGTCTGTGGCAGGTGCCGGCTCTGTGCGCCTGCTCGGCCACGCCAGGCTCTCCGCTAGAGTGGGCGCCAGGCTGCCGTGCAGTTATTCAGGCCGTGTTTCTGTCTCCCACGCAACTGTGAGCTGGAGGCCGAGAGCCGCAAGACTTGCAGTCTTGTCTGGAGAATCCATGGACAGAGAAGCCTGGTGGGCTGCACTCCATGGGGTCACACAGGGTTGGACACTGAGTGACTTAGCACGCACACATGACTTACCTCTATTCCATAACCCAAGACCTGACACACGTTTGACAAGGGAGGATACACTGAAACATGTTTGAAGGGAGACAAGTGACAGGATTGGTGGAGAAGTTATTCCCAGGGGAAAGAAAAGGCGTCACATGTATCATAGCATAGAGTTGCTGACAACGATTACGGGCAGTCCTGCAAATCAGTCAGCCTTCATGGAATGGAGGGATGACAAGAAGTAAGGAGGAACCAGAGTTGGTGGAGTCTACAGATTGTGCAAGACTACTGCCTGATGCCTGCTCTGAAGGGGGGTGGTGCGTTAAGGAACACGGTTGCTGTTTGGCTGTCCTCCTTAATGGGATAGACTGGATAATCCACCAGGTTTGCATTTGAGCTTGGAGGAATGTGTTGGGTAAGCATGAAAACTTGAATGATAAAAAGAGAATAGCTTCTCAAAGAATCTTGATACTTCTGCTTCCAGCTGAAACCAGGAAATTCAGAGGCAGCAAAAATGAAATCAAGGAAAACGTTAATGGAAATTTTGAACCTAGAAAAGGTTTGGTTTGAGTTTTGAAGGACAGTCTGACCTGGTTAATAACTGCTCCCAAGTACTACTGCTATGATTTGCAGGCTTTTTATGTGTTTGTTATATATTTCACTTATATAATATTTAGCCTATTATTTTCTAATTCTTAGGGGTGGGTCCCTAAATTCAGCAGCTTAACCAAGGCTTCTACATTTACTGCAGTGCTGACGAAGCCCAACTACCCAGAACAGGCTTGTGTTGTAATAGTGTGGGCTGTTTTGCCTCAAATCAGCAGTTGTACTTGGGAGGGTCATGCAAAGTAATCTACAGAGTTTTCTCTGTTACTTGCGTAGAATGGTAATACTTTAATTAAAGCAACATGTATACATAATTTAATAAGTGATTGCCAGAAATGATTTTCTCTAATAGAAATCATAGCAAATTTTTTTTTTTGGTTATCACTTAGGGAATTGTGAATTACCGAAGCCTCAGTTGCTATTTCAATCTGAGGACCCCAATTTCTAAGGGTCCATGGCAATTCTGACTTTGGCCTATCTGAAATGGGCAGATCAAGCTTGAGGCATTTATTGTGGGTATGGAATGAAGGTTTGCCCGCTCAGGTCCCTGTCGTCTTCTTAGAAGATGAAGGTTTTAAACCTTTATTTTTTTCCTAAGAGGAATCTACATTCTGGGGTCTTAACTGAGTTCTTTGCTAACTGACAACCTTCCTTTTGTATTCAAAGGACCCTCTTGAATGCCACTTATTTTATCTATACATGTTCCTTTAAGTTCTTACCTAAAGGGTTTTCCTACGTATCACAAAGCTACTTACTTTAAACGCTCATTACTGCTCACTTTTTATGCTGAAATAATGTGTATTTGAGTTGCAGTTTACAAATAATGATCAAAGAGTGCCTTTCTCTTAATTAAATCATTGGTTAATTTGATGAGCCTTTCAGGGTCAAAGGAATTAGTTCTGTAAAAATACAACTGTCTTGACTTCCCATTCAGCTGAATCATTTCACAATTTACTATGTTTCTTTCCCATGTGGATTAAAATTCTTTACAACTGGAAAATAATTATTAAAATAAATATGGCATTTGAATTAGTTTTGATGACTGGAAGCCTTGACCCATGCTTAGGTGATCAAATAAACCACCAAAGTAATAGGAACACTAACCTGATTAAATTAAGGAGAAGGAACTACATTATTAATAGTAAGCAAGCAAATGTTGGACAACTTGACTCTCTTCATTTGAGTCTTTAACATTTGATGTACATTTTAATCTGTATTTAAGACAGATTATTTTTTCTTTCCTAGAGCGACATCTCCTCTATGGACGGCCTGCCGTGCTCTATCGGACTAGATATGATATCTTATATCACACTGACTTTGAAAGCGGTTATAGTGAAATATTTCTAATGCCACTCTGGACATCATACACTGTTTCCAAACAGGTCATTGAGAGGAGTGGGTCTCATGTTCTTCATGTCATTACGCTCCAGGCCTTAATAGAATGATTGCTGGCGGAACAGAATTTTGTCTTAGAAAAGACTTTAATTTTTCCTGATGAAAGAAATCTTACATTGGATCTATTGTGAAATATTTTGAATTAGGCTTTCTGCCATGTTCTAATAACTTCACGGTAATATGTGAAACAGCACAGCACACTAATTCTGTTAGTTTCTTTCATTCTGCTTGTCATGGCCCAGTAGTTTCAGAAGCTATCAAGATTTGGCTGTGCGTTTTAATATACTTATTATTTAGAGCAGTTTTAGGTTCACAGCAAAACTGAATGGAAAGGACAGAGAATTCCCATATACCCACGGCTCCACACATCACAGCCTGACCCACTAACATCTTATTTTGTTTTTTTTAATGAAGGTTTGTTGTATGTTGGGGTTTCAGTTTTGGTAAAGATGAGATAGTTCAGTTTATATCAGAAATTAGAAAATTTTATTACAGTTGAGATATGTTTCTGATTTCTGAATACACAGGACTACTTCAACTGCCCCAAACATAGCTTCTTGTTAATTTGTACTCAGGCACATACAATACATAAACAGTTGTTTTCTTTAAATAAGAGATATGTCTATATTACTTCTCAGAATATTATTTTTTAAGCTGTCTTCTGTGGAATCTCATTCATTATGTCAACAGTGAGATTTCTGCCTCCTGAATTATTGTTTTACCTAAGACTGATAAGAGAGTTCTGCTAGTAGAAAAAAAGTGTTTGAAAATTACTAGCTTTGTGCATTTAAAAGTGAGGTCTTTTTTTTTTTTTTTGAGTGTATTTTTCTTTTTTTGGCTCAGTGGCACGTGGGATCTTAGTTCCCTGACCAGGTATTGAACCTCACCCCCTGAGTTAGAAGTATGGAGTCTTAGCCACTGGACTGCCAGGGAAGTCCTCTCTGTTTTGCTTGTTTATTTTAAGGAGGGACTATCAGAGTATGAGCTGTAGTAACAGCTAGTGGGGCTGTGACTTTGGCTGTTTGGAACCAAGCAGGCGGGTTCAGTGCCCCTGTTGGTCTGGCACTGTCTCCCCCGCAGCTTTGCTGACGACCTGTGACTCACCGTTCAGGCTGACGTCTCTGACATCGCTGCACACCTGACCAGCTGTGTCCGGCCCGACGTCCGCATTTCTCCGAGTTTCAGTCAGAGCTGTTTGGCCTACAAAAATGATAAACAGATGTCCTATGGATTCCTCTTTCCTCCTTGTAAGTTACAGAAGACCAGGATCTAACCATTCTAGAGGGGTGTTATTTTGCGGAGTCTGGCGTGTGCAACTTGGTATTTAGGATTTCGGTGGTTTTTAGAGGGGTGCTCAAGAGGTTGAGGAGATGAACTTCTCTGGGAACCTTCCAAAAACAGCCAGAAAAAGAGACCAGCTTTCACAAATCCTATTCCCGGGGAGTTCTAAAGTGCAAGGGAACATTCAGTGTATCTCCTGACATCATTAAATGAGAATCTAAAAGTGAAATAGGAAATTAATAAGACATTAATCTTTTAAATAATACTATAGATGTCACCTCTTAATACATGAAGCCCTTTAATTCTCTCTCATTACCTTGATGACATTTTTTAAAGTCCAAATTACACTAGTAAAGTCAAGGAACTGTTTTACATAATACTTAGTAGACCCAAGATTAGGTTGGAAGCAAAAAAACATAAAAGTTTTATTTAAGGCGAACAAGTGAGTGAAGAAGAGAGGTGGAGTGGGAAGAGAAATAGGCGATGGCATAGAGAGGGGATAAGTGGAAATGAAAGAGTAGGGCCAGTCACTGTATGCTGTTTGGGTCATTTTACGAGATTACTTTTTTGTATTGATGTCGATTTTAGTGTGTAATAGACACTATTTGTTTTCCTAATGTTTAGATCTGAGCTCGTCCCCAGAAGCTAAATATGATGCATTCCTTGTAACCAATATGGTTCCAATGTATCCTGCTTTTAAACGTAAGTCCAATATTTACCTAGTAGATTATTATTTGTGGGAAGAAATGTTTCTAAATTTACCACTTACCTTTCCTTCCTCTATATTCATTTTAACAGCTTTCATGTGTTTAGCCTTTATAATTTTCAACAACCTTTAATGTAAATTCTCTACTGCTAATCCAAGTTATGAATCTGGGAGGGAGCTTGGTGGATTATTATTTATCCCTTGTTTATAGTTAAGAAATTAAAGTCACAAGAAGTGACTCGGGACATGAATGGTAGAAGCTGAGCTAAACCAAGTTTGTGCTTCTAATCTATTGTTCTCCCTATTTCAATGCTCACTCTATCGGTGGTTTAAAGAGTCTTCTCTGTATTTTGGATGCATTTAATAGCATCTGTATTTATTTATTGAATGTTACAGTAAAAGCCATGAACAATCCTTCCTTTAGGGGAATGGTGATGATGTCGTCTGAATATTGATCCTGAAACCTAGGAAGACCTTAATGAGCCTTCTGAATCATCAGAGTATAAATTCAGCTGGTTTTAGGGCTGTGTAAATTATATATACTCATAATTTCTTTCTATACAATATAAATATTTGTGAGTGATAGTGATGAAATGAATGGTATAAGCAAGGTGAGCTCTGGCTCTCAAACTGAGTTCTGGTCCCTGGAGTGTGACCACTGCCTGTGTGATCATAGAAATGCCATTTAGTCTCTCATTTGTAAAATTATAAGATTTGATTGCATGACTTCTATGACTTATATGGATTTGTAACTTAATTTTCCAGTCCATTTTCTATTTCTGATAACAAAGAATTTATTCATTTGCCCATCCATCCATCCATCTACCCATTCATCCATCTTCCTTCCACCCATCCATTCATCCATCCATCCATTCATTTTCCAACCATCCATTTATCCATCTTCCTTCCATCTACCATGCATCCATCCATCCATCCATCCATGTCTTCAAAGACAGAAAAGGCATTATGGAATAGACTTGACCTCCCTTTATTTCATTTACAGCAAGCAGACCTGGATGCTTCTAGGAAGGGTGGGAAAAGGAAACATCTCTACGTAATTTCACTTAGTAAAGGTGCACTGGGCTGTGTTACATGACTCTCAGGACTAAAATTAAATTTCGGAACAGAAACATGAGATGGTGAAGTGTCATCTACAGGGCCGTGCCTTCTCAACTTGACGTTGGTGAAATGGCCAGCATGGTTTAGAGGGAAAAAATGTTTATTTGATGTCCTCAGTTAGTAAATAAGGGCTTATTCAAAGGTAGAATCTGTTGCATATGAGTGAAAATTTAAAGTATGCTTTTAAAAGGTTTCCTGGTTTGTTCTCAGGCCCAGTGGAGAAATGTTTCATAAACTCACGTAAATCCATTTGTCATAATATTACATGGAATGCAGCTTCATTGAGTTTCCACAAATCTGGGTTTCCTGGATTTCTTCTTTGCTGATGCCTTTTTGACCAAGCAGCAATAAAGGAAACACACAGACGGTCCCACCCTGAGGCTGGTGTGGCCAGAGGCCCTTCACAGAGGGCCTGCTGTTCTTCAGTGGGGAATGCTTTTTCACAGGCCACATTTCTGCGGGTTTGGCCTTTTGACTGTTCCCATTGTTATTTCTTTCCCTCTCTGCCTCTCCAATTTTTATGCTTAAGTTAACGTTTGAACTCCCCCCACTGTCCTCCCTTCTTTTTTCCAAATCATCATCCGTGGTGTTTTGGCTCTGGTGGCTGCTCTGTCCTTCTCATTTAGGATAGAGGGTCATTAGCAGTTGAAACCCCGTGGGAAAAATGCCCAAGTATTTTTTAATTAGAGGAGGTAAGAAATGATAACAGCCTGAACCTCATAACCCCCATGTATCAGGTCTGCCAAAAAGTTCAAGTGTTTCAATCACATTGTACAGAAAAACCTGAATGAGTTCTTTGACCAACCCAATAGCATCAAGCGCAGTAAGTCATATTCAACATTTTGGAGCCAGCTTCTCTGGTTTACGTTGCCCGTCCTCCCTTGCCTTTTCTCTTCTCCCTTCCACCCCTGTCCTTGCCCCGCGATTGACTGTCGTGGAATTGGAGCTAGCCTGGACAGGGAAGTCTTCTCTAGAGGATGACCGTGAAGCTGAGAAATGCAGAGTGGAGGAAGCACCCGGGCATCACAGACCAAGGGCAGGTTCTCCAGCTAGAGGGAGGAGCATGTGCAGCGGCTTACTCTGAAGCACGCTCAGCAAGCAGGGGCGGAAGAAAGCCTGTAGCTGGGGGGGGATGGGAAGGAGAGCTGTGGAGGAGGCAGGGGCCACGGTGGAGAGCTGGAGGTTATTCTAATTAGAGGAGAAATCATCTGGAGTGCGAGAAAAGGGTGCTGGGGAGCGTGAGTCACTCTCCGATTCATGGTGTAAGAGGATCCATCTGGCTGCTCCAGAGAATGGCCGCATACAGCCCAAGATCCCTAGCCTTTTTGGCACCAGGGACCAGTTTTGAGGAAGACAGTTTTTCCGTGATGGGAAGGGGATGGTTTGGGGATGATTCAAGTGCATTACATATATTGGGCACTTTATTTCTGGTATGACATCAGCTCCACATCAGATCATCGGGCATTAGATCTGGAGGTTGGGGACCCCTAAGCTACATGGAAGGAAGGGTTTCTCCCAGGGGGCCCAGGAAGTAGTCTTTTGTGGTAGCTCAGTGCAAGAGAAGATGGTGGCTTAGATCAGTGTGGATGCAGTGAGAATGGTGAGGAGTGGTCAGCTTTAGAAGACTGGGCTGTGCTTTGGAGGTCTCACTGACAGGACTTTGCCACATGTGTATGAACAGAGCAGACAAGTCCAGGGTGAGTCCTAGGATTTTGACCCAAACATCCGAGAGTGAGTGCCACTGACTGTGATGGAGAAGCCAAGAGATGGAACAGGAGTGAAAAGGAGAATTAAGAATTCTGTTTGAATAATTTTTTGTTAGATATAATTATGAGGTCTTCAAATGCACCGTGAGATGGGTGGTTGGATAATATGTCTGGAGCGGCATGGAAAGGTTAGGGCTAGAGACATAAACTTGGGAATTACATTGTGAAAGAAAAAAAAGTAGATTAAGGCCTTTTTTCAACTTTTCACAAACACTATACTTCCTCCATTGCACAGCTATTCTGTCTTCCTGGAATATTCTGTCTCCACCTCTTTGCTCAAAAATACCCCCCTATCCTTCAGATCTCAGCCTAATAACCACTTCCTCTGCAAAGCCTTCCCTGACTGTTCACCTAGGTTAAACTCCTCTACCAATGAATGTCTCCATGTCTTTTCTGGTTCATAAATGACACACACACAGCTAGTGCTTTACGATGGATTGTTCTCAAGAATCACAACAGCTCTATTGTCTCTTAACTTGTGATACGTGTCTTGTTTAACACATCCTAGAGAGAATTCGGCCAAAGCAAGGAATTCTGTTCACGAAGAACTGATATTGTCTTTGCACAGGCATCTGGAATTATTTCCAAAGGGTTCTGGTGAAGAAATATGCTTCAGAAAGAAATGGAGTTAATGTGATAAGTGGACCAATTTTTGACTATGACTACGACGGCTTACACGACACACAAGACAAAATCAAACAGTAAGCTTTTAAATTCCAAGATCTCACTCAAGAATCTTTTTCAAATATTCATGTACCAGAGAAGAGCTGTTCTTCTTTGAATCTCCTTGTGAATTCTTCAGCTCTTTTGGGCCTTTTATGAAACATGGCATTGGGGGTTGAAAGAAACAGGAATTTGTGGTAAATAAATGCACTTTTCAGCTCCATCAAAGAATATGTATCAAAAGGTTAAATTTTTTTCATGTATTCTTTAATAACTCTTGTGGAAATAATTTTCCCTTGTTTCCCTTATTTGGGGGGGGCGGGGACTTTTAAAATTCCTTAGGTTTTCTGAGTCAATACATCTCAATAGGAAATTGCATATAAACTTTGATCACATCTCATTTCTGTCCCTCTCTGGCGCTATTAGGGATATAAAAGAATTAGGCATACTCTATTCATGAGGAACTTACAGTCTGGTGGAGAAGGCAAGAAGATATAAATGCAACAAATTCATAATAGATCATCACTTAATTTTATACATGCATGAAACAGAGTAACACAAAATATGAGAGGGTTTGTGATTTATAGTTAATTAGACAAAAATGTTAATTTTTTTCATATAGATAATAGCTCTTACTGCTTTTCTGGTCATCCATAAGAGAAATTTTATCTTACTCATACGTTTATTGATGGTTATTGTTAAAGTTTTAACCTCAAATTGTATTATCAGCTTAATCGTAATTTCAGTATTTTGAAAATGATTAAAATGAAGATAAGAGAAAACGAAGTAAGGAATTATCACTTCCTATGCTGTGCTCTACTGGCAAAGATTATTTACGCCTAGCACTCAGTTCAGTTCAGTTCAGTCGCTCAGTCCTGTCCGACTCTTTGCGACCCCATGAATCGCAGCACGCCAGGCCTCCCTGTTCACCACCCTCTCTCGGACCTTAGAATTTTCTGTAGTAAATGAGCTCTCTGTGCCAAGTCAGGCCTCAGTGTGGCTTGAAAGGGCTAATCTTCTCCTAGCTCCTGTGTCTTCTGCCTCTGGCCCATTTGATACAAATCTATGAGAGGTATTCTCCTGAAATGGGGGCCTCACGATGGTGCTTCCAAGCAGGGACGCTTGCAGTGGCGCATCTCGCGCGCTCAGAACCCCCGCCCTCTGCGGCGCCCGCCGACTCCGCCCGCCTCCCCTGCCCCTCCGCTCTCCTGTCCCGGTGCCCAGCCTCGGGGTCTGGGGTCAGGCGGTGTTCCTTTGTCCCGAGTATCTTTTCTACTCTGCCAGGTTGAGAGAAAGGAGATTTGGGGCACTGGGAACATTCTATTCAGAGGCAGAGAAGCGGGCTAACGCCTGGAGGTGAGCAGGCGGCGCCCCGAGAGGCTCTGCCGTGGCCGGGCAGCGTCCCGCGCACTCTGCCCCCGGCGCTCTCCTCACCCTGCCTCCTCTTGCCTCCCGTGCCAGGTTCGTGGAGGGCAGCTCCGTCCCCGTGCCCACCCACTACTACAGCATCCTCACCAGCTGCCTGGACTTCACGCAGCCCGCCGACCGCTGCGACGGGCCGCTCTCCGCGTCCGCCTTCGTGCTGCCCCACAGGCCCGACAACGACGAGAGCTGCAACGTGAGTGCAGACATGGCGGCCCCCAGGGCCTCCGCTTCCGCTTCCGCCTCCGCTTCCGCCTCCGCTTCCGCTTCCGCCTCCGCCTCCGCTTCCGCCTCCGCCTCCGCCTCCGCTTCCGCCCGCGCTCCTTGATCTCACGCGCATTTCCTGCTCCATTTTCATTGCTTGAAAAGCCTTTATATTGTTATTATTATTTTTTAAATTTACTTGTTTAATTTTATTTTTTTTAGGTTTTGTTCAGCAAGTACCTAGGTACTTGTTATTACCATTATTATTATCCAAACTAGACCGTTTCTGGAGGTGAAGGGAGGATGCTATGAAATAACCACAGACAGCAGGGCTGAGCCATGCTTGAATGGGGGCATGGCTTCACCCTGCTTGGAAGGCTTGAGGGGAACTTGTGTAATTTTAGTTGGAGGGTCATTGCTTCAGAATGCTGCGATGTTTCTTCCGAGCGTCCGGGTGAGCCAGTCCCCTCCCACCCCACCCCTGCAGGTGGTCACCGGGCCCCGGCCTCGGGGGCCCTGCGTCACGCATCACACTCCCTCTGGCGGTCTGTTTCAGGTTTGGTAATGTATATGTTTCAGTGCTGTTCTCTCAAATCATCCCACCTTCTTCTGTTATTATTTTGTAATTGGGATATAGGTGCTTTACAATGTTGTGTTCGTTTCCACTACACAAAGTGAGTCAGCTATATGTATACATATTAAATAAAATGAGACAAATGACTGTGCATCAAGTTTATAACTGCACAGAGAAAAGAGTTCAAGTAAATTATGTATTTGTACTCTGACTATAGGGCTTCCCACGTGGTGCTAGTGGTAAAGAACCCGCCTGCCAATGCAGGAGACATAGGGACGCACGTTTGATCCCCGGGTCAGGAGGAACCCCTGGAGAAGGGCATGGCAACCTACTCCAGAATTCCTGCCTGGAGAATCCCATGGACGGAGGACCCTGGAGGGCTACAAAGGGTCAGACACGGCTGAAGCAACTGAGCACACGTGCACTCTGACCACACTCCCTTAATGGGATACAGTTCCAGAACAAATAAAGCAAGCAAAGAAAATTTGAACTTTACACAGTAGATGTGGTGTTGCTAGTGATGTTGATATTTTAATTTTGAAAATTAAAAAAATGTAGTTATAAAAAAGCAGTGTCCTTTGGGTTTTGCTGACAGAATTCATCTTTGTGTCTTAAATTATATCCCCACCCTTGAACTAGAACACACTTATTATAAAACATTTGGACTATACAAATGGGTATACAAGTTGAGTCTTTGGAAAGGACCCAACAAAACTGCCTAACACTTGGAAACTCTGTGTCCTAATGGTGTTTTATTTTTCAGTGTAAGGGTATTGTGCATTTAATAAAGTTCTATTTCAGTGTTTGCTCTTGACAAATGATAAAAGTGCTCAAATGCCTTCAGTTTTGCAAAAGACAAATGTATTTTGAAAACAGTGAAAAGTAGCACCACTTTGGTAGTTACTGAAATGAGGGACGAGCAGCCAGGAGCTCATTATATCCTTCACTCTACTTTTGTGGCTGTTTGAAAATTTCATTAATAAAAACGTAAAAAAAATTTTTTTTTATATTGGAGTATAGCCAATCACTCTGGAGAAGGAAATGGCAACCCACTCCAGTATTCTTGCCTGGAGAATCCCATGAACAGGAGATCCTGGTAGGTTACAGTGCATGGGGTTGCAGAGAGACCCAACTTAGTGACTAAAATGACAACAACAATAGCTAATTAACAAATGTTGTGAGAGTTTCAGGTGGCGGCAAAAGGATTCATTGGGAAATATATATATATATCCCATTTTCCCCCAAATTCCCCTACCTTCTAGGCTGCCACGTAACACTGAGCAGAGTTCCCTGTGCTACACAGTAGGAATTTGTTGGTTATCCATTTTAAATATAGACACAAACACACAGGAATATATGCTCTACACATCAGACTTTGATTTACTACTAGTTGTAAGGGCAGGTGTAACAGGTCACCCCATTCTTAAATAAGACAGATGACTCGATTCCCTTATTCTAACGTGAAAGCAGGGCGGCGGGATGAAAAAGGCCTGGGAAGGCAGACAGGAGCCGTGCCGTGTGCGCCTGGCCCTGGTCGAATGCTGCGCTTGGGGGCAAATCACGTGACCACTCCAGGTTCTGTAATGCGATGGAAACCTTGTGCTTCAAGGTTGATTTTAGAATAGTCTCTGTGCTTTTGTTTATAGAATAGAAGGATCAGAGCTAAAATCTCCAGAAGAAAATTTTTAGTCAACAAGCAGTGCTTAAATTCCTTAATTATTTATGTAAGGTACCCTGGGAGAAACCACTCTGTGTTTAACACAGTCACTCCTCCAGGCAGCCTTCCAGGGGAGAGCAAATGAAACAAGCACTCTGCTTCACTAAAAGGCAAAGAGACTTACGAATAGCTTCAAGACAGATTTTCAGCTTCATGGGCAAGGCAGTTTTGAGGCGAGGGCTTCAATTATAGGTGAAGATTGAGGCGATGACCCTCCGAAACAAAAAACAATAGATTCAAGAAAAGATAGAAATTTGAAATATGGCTAAAAAAAAAAGCTAAGTAAGTTTGCCCAGAATATTGGAAATGAAGATCATAGTGGGAGATAAGGTTTTAAAGGTTGCATAGAATCAAATTTGAAATAAAAGTCATCAGGCCTTCCCTGCTGGTCTAATGGTTAAAACTCTGTGTTTCCAAAGTAGGGGGCCTGGTTTCCCTCCCTGGTCGGGGAACTAAGATCCCACATTTCATGAGGCCAAAAATAATAATAATTAAAATAAAAATAGTCATAGCAGCCCTGGTAGTAGTTGTTACCCTTGATTGGGTCCTTGTTAACCATCCAGTACGGTGCAGCCTTGTCTCCTGTGTTATTTCTCATCACCTTATTACCCTCTTAGGCAGGTATGTATGACCCCCCCACCCCCAGCCCCCTTACCCTTTATTAAGTCTTGAGGAACCTGTGGCTCATAAAGGGAAAGTATGTAGCATGGTTATCTGGTTGCCTTGAAGAGCAGAACTTTAGATTCAAGACCTCTGTTTTCAAAACCCCATCCTCTTTCGAATCTATCAGATTTCTATAGTGAAAGCTTGGAGCCTTAGCATCTTTTGCTTATTGCATTGAGATTAGTGAAGTGAAAGTCACTCAGTCATGTCCGACTCTTTGCGACCCATGAACTGTGTAATCCATGGGATTCTCCAGGCCAGAATACTGGAGTGGGTAGCCTTTCCCTTCTCCAGGGGATCTTCCCAGCCCAGGTCTCCTGCATTGCAGACTGATTCTTTACCAGCTGAGCCACAAAGATAACCACAAAAAATGTTTAGACAGAAGAGCAATGTTTTGGCCTCTGTTCTGGGAGATAAATTAGAATTGGAGGAGATGAAGCATGGTCCTCAAAGGGCTTTGGGGGGATTCCCAAGATTGAGGTAACAGAACTTGAACGGGGGTGTGGTCTTGGAGATTTCTAAGGGAAGGTGGAAGGCCGCAATATTGTATTGCAAGAATCAATAAGATCTTAGAAATAACTAGATGGGAGGTGGAGAAGCAAGGGAGCTATCCTCAACTGATTGGCTTGACCTTCTCAATTCTGACTGTCTACATCCCACAGGAGTAGCTAATGGTGTACTGGCACGGGGGGGTATAATACCTCTGGATCTGAACTTCAGTTTTACTGAAATCTTGTTGTGGGGAGGTAACATTTTTGCAAAAGAGTAAACACATATTTTATGGGGTAAAATTCAAAATTGCCATACATGTTTAAGATAAGGCAGAGACTACAAAGACATTTCGGACTTAAGCCGTGTAAGAGACACCTCAGTTCTTGAGGGAAGGTGTTCACATTTTCCTGTCATTTGGGGAAGTGGGTGATGGGGGAGCTTGAAAACATTGTTGTGAACTCAGCTCAAAGGCAGTTTTCATTCCTCCCAACATTATGTCTGACGACACCCACTGGCGTCCTCACATGCCTTCCTCCCTGCCTGGGCTTAGAGGTGTTTCTTGCAGTGCTCATGGCCAGCGTGCTTCTTACTGAAGAACCCCCTACACATAGACAGCTGGCTGTGCTTTCTTTTACTTTGTTAAATTGGACTATAATTGCTTTACAATGCTGTTAGTTTCTGCTGTACAATGAAATTAACCAACTCTACGTATTATAGCCCCTCCCTCTCGGACCGTCCCTCCCGTCCATCCAGCCCTTCCAGGTCACGTCCCTGGGCTTTATAGCAGGTCCCCACTAGCTACCTGCTTTACACATGGTAGCGTATATTATGTCAATCCCAACCTGCCACTTCGGCCCACCTTCCCCTTCTTGCCCCGACCGGGTCCACACGTCCATTCTCCACATCTGCATCTCTCTTCTTACCCTGGAAATAGGTCCATCTGTACCATTTTTCTAGATTCCACGTATATGCATTAATAGGCAATATTTGTTCTTCTCTTTCTGACTTCACTTTGTATGACAGACTCTAGGTCCATCCACGTCTCTACAAATAACCCGATTTCATTCTTCTCTGTGACTGAGCTGTGTCCCATTGTGTACACAGACCACGTCTTTTCTTTCCGTCCTCTGTTAAGGGGCATGTAGGTTGTCTCCATGAGCTGGGTTTGGTAAACAGTGCTGCAGTGAGCATGGGGGTACACGTGTCATTTTGAATTACAGCCTTACTTTAAGGTCCACCTTAAAACTGCTGGGACTTGAATTCACAAGCTCGTTTGGGAGGAAGGCGGGTGAAGAATAAATGTCCATATTGAAAACAGAAAACAAAACAAAACAAAGCGAAGCAAGTCCCTGGATTGTGCTTTCATTTGCATTAATGTGTAAAGTTATTTATTTTTAAAGTTTTTCTTTTCCTCTCTTGGTTCACTTGAACTTTTATTCGACTTTTATTAGTTTTGCGTTTCATACTAGAGTCTCCTGCAGCAAATACTTGAGTGGATTGCCAGCTAGCAAGGGGCAGAAGTCATTTTCTTCCTTGTAGCGTAGCCCAGTATTTTGACTAATTGGAGGCTGGATTTTAGCCTGTGAGAACCAGAGGAGAATGCCTCTCAGATGAAATTGGCAAATCACTTCCCTAGGAAAGAAATAGCAAAAGACAGATTTTTCCCCAAATTCTTATAATCCCAGCTGGCCATTATTTAAATTAGGAAAAACCTTTTCACCCCTTGTCCACACATTCAAAAGACTGCATTTACAAAGGAAACATTAAACTTACTGACCATCGAAAAATCAAATGAATGAGTCGAATATGAAAATTCTCCCAAAATATCTCTTCGTGCTTACTCTGCTTACTCTGAGGGGGTCCCGACCCATTTGGAGACCTCCTACTTCGTTAATTATATGGTCACACTGGGGACTGGTCAGTGCGTTGTGGGCAGAGTTATATTTAGGCCTGTCCTTTCCTATGAATCGCAGAGCTCTTGGTCAGCCTGGGTGAGGAGGGTGGGGCGTGGAGGGTTACAATCCTTATTTCCCCCAGCCTCCAAAGCGATTTCGTCCTGTTTCTTCCTTTGGCCGGGGATGGCCAGGCATCAGTTTCCTGAACCAACACCCTCCTGGACGTATTTAGCACTGGCACGAGCTGCCGGAGCTCCCTGTCCAGGCCCGTGTGGGTTGGAGCTTTCCGAGAAAGCCCAGCGCAGGTTCTGGGGCTTTGCTGTAGCTCACGGAGCCCGCCTGCGGTGGAAGGCTCGGGCAGAGGCCTGCCTGGGCTGTCTCAGTCCTGGGACATGCAGCTGCCCTTCAACTTGCAGAAGGCCTCTTGGCAGCCGTTGCAATTTGGGAATGAGATTATTTGCAAAGACCCTCCCGCCCCATCTCTTCTCTGAGGGTAGACATTTCCCCACATTCTCAAGGTTCTCGATCTCACTCTTTCTCTCAACTTCCCTCAAAAGTGAAAAATCTTTTTTAAAAGTAAAGACTGCTTTGTGGGATTCTTTTCTTTCTTTCTTCTTTTTTTGCTAATTAATCATTGATTTATTTGGCTGCACCAAGTCTTAGCTGTGGCATGTGGGATCCAGTTCCCTGGCCAGGGATCAAACGTTGAGTCCCCTGCTCTGGGAGTACAGAGTCTTAGCCACTGGGCCACCAGGGAGGTCGCGGCATTACTTTTTTCATTTCTCCTTAGATGTGAAATAAATTATTTAGTGTGAGACATTTAAATGTCTTTCTTCTTGAGTTTGGGCCAATGAGGTGATTCTTCGCAAGCAGTTAAGACAGAAAGAGATTTCCTTTCTTCCCATCCTGGGATCACCCGTGATGGTTTTTCACTCTCACCCCCTTCTTCCTTCCTGTCCTTCTTCCTGACCCAGGAGCTGTAGTAAACGTTACTCTTTTTGTGTGCCAATGAAGAAAAGGAGGCCGGGAGTTCAGGGAGCTTGAGCGAGGTCTCCCAGGCAGGAAGCGGCTCTGCATTCCAACCCTGGCCTCTTGGGCCCCAGAGTGCCGGGTGTAGTCACTGGGCGGCTCAGTGGATATGAGTTGAGTCAAACTTGTTGCAGTCTCAATCCGTTGCAGCCTAATAGGTGACGTCACCAATCTAGCATGTTCTTCGGAGGCTCCAGGGGTGCACACACGTCGTGTGCGTTGGGCACAAGCTCTGCACCCCCCGGGGGAGGCCGAGGCGCTCCAGTCCTCCCGCGCTCTGCTCCTGGCTGCAATTCGACCTCGGGGCAGAGAGACAAATGACTGATTTCTCCAGGGCCTTGCGCTCTCCCGATCTTGATTTCTGTTCTGAAGACCCATTGAGTCAAACGTCCTCTTGCACCACACCTCGCTTTTATTCGGTCCAGCTAACTGCTGCTGAAAATGTTTCAGCAGCCGAGGGCCAGTATTCGTGGTGTGTCGTGGCAGGGTTGTGGGAGCCGCGGGGAATCCAAGGAGAAAGCGAACACCATGGCTTTGGGTGCAGGAGTTCGCAGAGGTCGTGTGTGGACTTGGACCAGACAGAGTGTTTGGAGAAACGCCTTTGGAAAATTCTGACTCTGATTGTCTTTCCTTTCTGTGGCAGAGCTCAGAGGACGAGTCGAAATGGGTGGAAGAGCTTCTCAAGATGCACACAGCGCGCGTGCGGGACATCGAGCATCTCACCAGCCTGGACTTCTTCCGCAAGACCAGCCGTAGCTACCCGGAAATTCTGACCCTAAAGACGTACCTGCAGACGTATGAGAGCGAGATCTAGCCTTCCGGTCCTCTGCGCTGCAGGCTTATCAACTGGTGTATATTTTTATATTGTTTTTGTATTTATTAATTTGAAACCAGGACATTAAAAAAAAAAAGCTAGTATTTTAATCCTGTACCAAATCTGACATCTTACGCCTGAATGACTCCACTGTTTTCCTCTAATGCTTGATTTAGGTAGTCCTGTGTTTTGAGTAGAGCTTGTAATAATTACTGCCCCTTGCATTTTTAGTGGAAGCTTCTGAATGGTGCTGCATAGTCCATATTTGCATTGAGGAAATCTCAATCTTCCAATGCACAGTTGCCACATTTAGTCCCGTACTGTATTAAAATACTGATTTTGTAAAGTTGCATTCATTTATTGTTAATTATGACAGACATATTTAAACCTTATAGACCAATATAGACCAATCTTAAATATAATAAATCACACATTCAGTTTTTTTTCCTGGTTTTATTCGGCCTTTGTTTCATATAAATTAGAGGGTTTGTTTCTAGTGTATTTCATGCATGAAAAGGATACATTTCTTGTATTGGGCCCTCTTCCTAGTTGGATATAGTTTACATAAGACAAAGGGATGTCCTTAATAGTCCACCCTGGTGGCTTGAATGAGGTAGAGGATGTATTGATGCATATCTGTGGGATATCAGAAGGACAGAGGGAGAAGGGAACCAGAACTCCTGAATATCCTCTCTCCCCTGTCTACTTTAAAAAATATTTTGAACATTGGAGGAAAAGGTTCCTTTGATCAAGTTGTTTCAAAGCTTTTATTGGACTTAACTGAAAGTGTACTAAGCATATCTTCTGTATAAGTATCAACCTAAGAACCAGGAAGGATATAAAGAGAAATGAGACACTGAGATGATATACAGGCATAAAAGTATGTTTAACAAATCAAAGTAGAGAATAATAAACGCTAAGTGAACAGTGTCAGGATAACGCAGTATGACAGAAGGGTTTGAATGATAGATGGGGTGATTTTTGATGGACCCAATTGTGGCCATAAATAATAATGAAGCACAAAGTGAGGAGGCCATTTAGAGATTTTCTGTCCTTCTGATTGTGTATGGATGAAGATGCATCTCAGTACTGCCATATTTCCAACAGTTAATAATCTTCTCTTAAACAACAGCACATTAAATTTTCCTTTAAAAATAAATTTGCTTAAAGGAACTTCTTCCCTAGTGGTCCACTGGCTAAGACTCCGTGCTCCCAATGCAGAGGGCCTACTTTCGATCCTGGTCAGGGCACTAGATCCTACACGCCCAAACCAAAAGATAAAATACCACACGCCCCAACGAAGGTCGAAGGTCCTGTGTGCCACAGCTAAGACCGGGGACAGCCAAAGAAATAAATATTTAAAACATTTGTTTCCTGAAGAAGGAGGTTGTTGTGTTAAGAAGTACATAACAAAAGCAGGACAGATGGTATATGGGCAGTGGGGATATGGGAAAAATCATGAAAGTGGTAGGAGAAAAACTGATGTTTGGGAAACACAGCTTCAGGAACGCACTGGAAGAAGTGCCCTGGTAACACTGAGGGCAGCTGTGCTTATCCAGCAGCCACTGTGTGCCATGCACACCTCTGGCCCTCCAGATGCTCAGGAGCGATTCTATGGAAAAGGGAAGAGGAGAAGGCGGGGATGGGCAAGGCTGGAACTGGGCTTTGGGGTTTGGGGTAAATAGGGTGGGAGTGAAACCATAATAATACTAATAATTACTCAAATCCATTTCACCCGCCTTCACAAATCAAGGTCATCAGAACACTTGCATGTCCTCCAAGTGGCATGTAGCCTAAACAGTAAGATGTTTGCCCAGGTGGTTGCCCAGGAACTTGGAGTCAGCTGTGTCGAATTTGCGCTGAGCTGGTTAAGACGGGATAGGACCCCCGACCCTCCAACTGGGCATGCGCGAAGGCCCACTCTCTGCGACCTTCTGACGCCACGGGGCCGGCAGTTCCCCTTGCAGGTGGTGCTGCGCGCCTCCGGGTTTTGAGTGTGCCGGGGCCTGTCGCGGCCACGCCTGCACAGACGGCGCTGGCTGCTGCCCCTTCTCCCGCCACCCCTGCCGGCGGCCTCCCTGCTCCCCAGCCCCGGAGCGCCCTGCCTCTTCACGCTTCTGTCCCATAAACGCCCCAGGCTCCTTGCCTTCCGGAGATGGAGCTGACTTGTCTCTTCATTTGTTGCCTTTCAAATAAATCACCTGTCCACTGTAAACCTCAGTGTCTCAGCGTTTCAACCTGCCGCCCATCAGGCAAAACATACCTGGTTTGGCAACAGAAGTGTGGTAGAGGTGAATTGGTCTATCACTCACTATTTAGTATCATGGCATGGATAATGGATCATCTACTACATGCCAGTACCTATACTTGCTGTTGAGGATGAAGCTAAATAGGATAAACATGGTTCCTCACAGAATTTGCACTTTAGTGTTGCCAACAAAGGTCCGTCTAGTCAAGGCTATGGTTTTTCCTGTGGTCATGTATGGATGTGAGAGTTGGACTGTGAAGAAGGCTGAGCGCTGAAGAATTGATGCTTTTGAACTGTGGTGTTGGAGAAGACTCTTGAGAGTCCCTTGCATGCAAGGAGATCCAACTAGTCCATTCTGAAGGAGATCAGCCCTGGGATTTCTTTGGAAGGAATGATGCTAAAGCTGAAACTCCAGTACTTTGGCCACCTCATGCGAAGAGTGGACTCATTGGAAAAGACTCTGATGCTGGGGGGGATTGGGGGCAGGAGGAGAAGGGGATGACCGAGGATGAGATAGCTGGATGGCATCACCGACTCGATGGACGTGAGTCTGAGTGAACTCCGGGAGATGGTGATGGACAGGGAGGCCTGGCGTGCTGCGATTCATGGGGTCGCAGAGTCAGACACAACTGAGCGACTGAACTGAACTGAGCTGAACTGGGAGAACAAGAGCCGTTCAAAAACCTCAGGGCTTCGTTGTGATTCGTGCAGTGAGAGAATCAAACAGGTGCCGAGGGGCAAGGGGGTGGAAAGAGAAGCGGCTTCGATGACAATACAGCCAACACTTGAGGATGTGAAAAGCTGCCTCAAGAGCAGAGATAAGGAAGAGGCTGCCCAGGGACTGGGGAATTCTCGACCGGGAAGTACACACCCTGGCCTGGTGCTCTTGCCTGAGAGGTCTCACAACAGGAAAGGCTGATAAGGGATACGGTCCTGCCCCAAGAAGTCAGCCTACAGACTGGGAGGGGCCCGAACAGGGAGAAGTCATCAGCCTCCCGGAGTCCTTCTCATTGGAATCCGTGAGATGGA
This sequence comes from Cephalophus harveyi, assembly GCA_006410635.1. Taxonomy (NCBI): domain Eukaryota; kingdom Metazoa; phylum Chordata; class Mammalia; order Artiodactyla; family Bovidae; genus Cephalophus; species Cephalophus harveyi. Next base: position 65,027 of record SJYT01021481.1, read on the forward strand.
GAAGGCAGTGGCACCCCACTGCAGCGCGCTTGCCTGGAGAATCCCGGGGACGGGGGAGCCTGGGGGGCTGCAGTCCATGGGGTCGCGAAGAGTTGGACACGACTGAGTGACTTCCCTTTCACTTTTCACTTTCATGCATTGGAGAAGGAAATGGCAACCCACTCCAGTGCTCTTGCCTGGAGAATCCCGGGGACGGGGGAGCCTGGTGGGCTGCCGTCTATGGGGTCTCACAGAGTCGGACACGACTGAAGCGATTTAGCAGCAGCAAGCAGGGAGAAATCATCAGCCTTCCAGCGTCCTTCTCACTGAAACCCATGAGAAGGATGAACAACGCGCCTGCCGCCAGGAAGGATGCTGAGTCAGAACGACTGGCCAAAGACCACCGGGAGCTACCCCCACTCCTGTAAAACCCTCGCCTGGGAGCCCAGGGCAGAGCCGTTCTCCTGGTTCCCTCATCCTGCCGTTCTCCACCCAGGTGCCCCTTCCCGGGAAAATCTGTTGCTTGGTCAGCGCATGTGTCTCCTTGGAAAATTCATTTCTGAGCGTTAGACAGGAGCCCGCTGTCAGGCCCTGGTGGGGGTCCCCCTTCCCACAACACAAGGACCAGGGTGAGAAAGACTGGCATGTGTGAAGGTCGGAAAGAAAACAGGTGTGCCCAGACATGACGGTGGGGTTGTCAGGGAACAGGTCAGCAGATCCTTGTGGGGACCGTTGAGGGGTCTAAGTGCAAGGAAAATAATTGAGAAGTCACCGGCTGAGGTATGACAGGGTTCCATTTAAGATTTCAGTATATTGGCCTGGATATGCAGTAATTATATAGCCTCCTCTCAATGTCATTCCACAAAATGCAACTGATACTAGGTGCAATAATTCTGCACTAACATTCCCAACAGCAGCATTGCAAGATAGAAGGGTCCGTTCCATTTTTAAGAACTGTTTGCTAGCTCTTTGCGTAGCTAGGCTTGCACTTCCCCTCAGATTGAACTCTTCTCAGAATAGACTATCCCCGAGGCTTTGGGGGTGAGCAGCTAGCAAATTTAGTTGAGTTCTGCTCCTCTATTTTTAATCCTTAGGTCAAGTCTTTCTTTCTCATAAGTAAACTGCATACCGACCACTGTGTATTTCAGGGGAGTGGTTTTGCCGATAAACACATGTCATTAATTGGGGGGTTATTTATGAAAGGCTCTGAATGGACAGGGACTCTATTAAAATGAGGTCTGGAAGATTATTTTAAGTTGGGGGTATTTAAAAAATTTTTTTTTATTTTGAGACCTTGGTCCATTCATACTTTCATTGAGCAAGTTGCCAACTGCTTGCTAGCATGGTGGTCCTGTTTCAGCAGATACATTCAGAAACTGCCTCTCCAAAACGAGCTCACTGTAAACAGGGTGAACCAGGAAAGCGGCCACAGAGTTTCTCAAGGGCAAAAACATTCTGAATTGTTCTTAAGAGAGTTGACTTAAAGAATCTCTGCACAAAAGCAGGGTTTGGTGTCCACTGGGTTTGCCCAGATTCCGGCCCGTTCTGCCTGGTTTGGGGAAGGGCTGCTGTGGACCGAGGACATTCCTCCCTCCAGCTGTCTCTCTCTAGCTCTTTGCTGAGTCAGGTCGGGGCCGCCTTGTGGGTGGGAAGTGGTGAAGGCGACAGGAATTCTCCCATGAGGGGAGGGATTGTCCGGGGCCATGAGGAACAAGATTGAGCTGTTTGAGCTTGGAGGCTGGGGTGAGCAGGGGGCCGCGACAGGGTCACCAGGGGCGGCAGGAGCTCCAGCCTGGGTTGAATTTCTAGGAAGCACCTGTCCTTGATCCCTCCTGTCCCTTCTGTGTCCCCACCCCTGGCAGGACGTCTAGTTTCGGATGGAATGTGAAGGTGGACGTGGTGCCCTGGCCCTGTGAAGCTTTGCCGTCCGGCCCTTGGGAGCAGGCAAAGCTCCAACCCCTATGTGAGCTCTGGGCTCTGTTCCCACTAATTCCTTCACGGGGTTCTTTTCTTGCCTTTGGGTGAAAACTCAGGTGCTATTAATGTTCAGCTGAATACTGGAGACACTTGGCAGTGTTCTTTATGCAAAAATGCCTAAGAAGTATTTTAACTTCACAAGCCTTAAGGTATATTGGGTCATGCTCATGCATGCTAAGTGACTTCAGTCGTGTCTGACTCTCCGTGACCCCGTGGACTGTAGCCCACCAGACTCCTCCGATCGTGGGATTCTCCAGCAAGAATCCCGCAGGGGGCTGCTGTGCCCGTGGACTGTAGCCCACCAGACTCCTCCGATCGTGGGATTCTCCAGCAAGAATCCCGCAGGGGGCTGCTGTGCCCGTGGACTGTAGCCCACCAGACTCCTCCGATCGTGGGATTCTCCAGCAAGAATCCCGCAGGGGGCTGCCGGGCCCCCCTCCAGGGGCTCTTCCCTGCCCAGGTCAGACCCGGGTCTCTCATGTCCTCTGTATTGGCGAGCGTGCTCTTCACCACGAGCGCCTCCTGGGAAGCCTGTACTGGATCACACGTATGTGTTAAAATATAGTCACAATGTAAACTGCCTTTGAAGTGAAGTGAAGTTGCTCAGTCGTGTCCAACTCTTTGCGACCCCACGGACTGCAGCCTACCGGGCTCCTCCGTCCATGGGATTCTCCAGGCAAGAGTACTGGAGTGGGGTGCCATTGCCTTCTCCAAAATGCCTTTAGTGAGAACAATAATGAAGACTAGCTCCACCTTAATACGGAAGTTAGCGTTTATCAAGCAGCTCCTATACGCCAGACTATGAGCTAGTGATCTTACCCATGTTATGTTTTTCGCTATCATAACAGCCCTGAGGTACTTACTAAACCCCACATTTTATACCTGAGAAAAATTAGACTAATTGTTAAAAAGTAAGTTGGTCAATGTCATATAGATAAAGAGAAGAAAGGCGAGATTTGAGTCCCTCTCTGATTCCAAGAGCCACGCCAGGACTACATGCCACAGCGTCTCTGGGGCAGGAGAGGAGAGGGACACGCGGGGAAGGACAGTGAGAGGTGACGATGTTCAAAGCAGTGAGACACCGGAAGAATTAGCAGAGTGTCTTTCAGGGAGAAAACGATGCAAGAGAGTTCAGCAAACACTTGCGAAACCGTGCCTTCTGAGGGATTCACCGTCGGGGAGTGGAAACTAGTCTCGTGAAGCATCTCGTGCTAGGTTTGGAACTGGAGGTGGAGATGGAACTTTAGGCTGGTCAGGCTGAGTTCAAGCAACAAGGGAGCTTGCTGAAAGGATTTAGGCTTCACGCTGATGGCTCTTGAAGTCCACTGACAGAAATGCAAGTGGGACAGTGACTGAGGAAGCTCCGTCTTCTTTCAGTTCATAGCGCAATTTGGAGACGCATCCAGGATAGCGTGTTAACTGTGACTAAATGTAAGGATGGAGGTCGAGACAATGTCACCAGTTTCAGGGATGGGTTAGGTAGCGTTCCTGTGCTACACACCACGTGCCCAGTGGCCATCAGTTTGTGAGCATCAGCAGTGCTTGTATGTCAGGCCCGGTCTCCCAGGACACCCCGCTCTTCCCGGGTCCCCTTGGCATCCACACTTGTTCTCTACGTCTGTGTCTCTGTTTGTGCTTTGCAAATACGGTCATTTGTACCATTACTCTAGATTTCACATATATGCATTAATACACAATATTTGTTTTTCTCTTTCTGACTTAATTCACTCTGTATAATGTTCTCTGGGTCCAAAATGGAGGGCAGTCCAAAAGGGAGGGGATATATGTAAATGTGTATGTATGACTGATTCATTTTGCCATGCAGTAGAAGCTCATACCGGAGAAGGCAATGGCACCCCACTCCAGTGCTCTTGTCTGTAAAATCCCATGGACGGAGGAGCCTGGTAGGCTGCAGTCCATGGAGTCGCAAAGGGTCAGACACGACTGAAGCGACTTAGCAGCAGCAGCAGCAGAATCTAATACAATATTGTAAAGCAACTATCCAGCAATAAAAATTAATTAATTAAAAAAGAAAATTTAGGGAAAAATCTCTTATAGGCATGATTTTAATTTAATGTAATGAAATGGCAATGCATAGATTTTTATCATGCAATAAGACATGTTTGCATCTATACATAATTTTGAACTACATATGAAAAAATACAGCAACTCAAATTAATTTATTTATAACATATGATCAATGGCATATTTCCTGGCTGTTAAAATTGTATTTTATAGTGTTAATAACAAATGTAATAAAATGTATTTCCTTAAAAATAAAATAAAATATATATTTAGTACATAAAAGTAGCTTTGGGGGTGGAAAGAGGGGAAAAGCTGGCAGATAAATGTGTGGGCCTGTGTGCTTAGACCCTTCAGCTGTGTCTGACTCCATGTGACCCCATGGACTGTAGCCCGCCAGGCTCCTCTGTCCCTGGGACTCTTCAGGCAAGAACACTGGAGTGGGTTGCCATTCCATTCGCCAAGGGATCTTCTAGACCCAGGGATCGAACCCAGGTCTCCTGCACTGCAGGCAGATTCTTTGCCATCTGAGCCACCAGGGAAGCCTGGCAGGTAAATAGGAGATTCAACACAGAAACAGACAAGGGGATAATGAGCATAATTCAGAGGCTTTAATTCTGGCAACTGGGGAGAAGATGGGGCCGAAACCTCAGAACTCTCAGAAAAGGAACAGGTGGAAAGATGCTGGCGGAACGAGGAGATAATATGTTATTAACTCATAAGGGCTGAAAGGGAAGCGTGGACCAGCCGTCTCGGTGAAAGTGATCAGGAGGCAGGCAGAGAAGGGGTCCCAGGAATAGGAGAAATCTACCCGCCTGGTATGTAGGTGTCAGATGATATAACACGCACGGCCCCGTAACCCCTGAAAAGCGTGCAGACTGGGCAAAACCATGAGGGAGGAGGAACGCCAGCATTTCAGGGCAGAGAGACGGCAAGGCCACGTTAGGCCGTGGGCACACTCTGGAGATCTGCAGGCACATGGTTTCAGGCAACCTTAAGCCTAGTATTTCTCATCTGTAAAAGGGTGATGGGGGGCCTGCTCCGTGGTGGCGAAGGCTCCATGCTTCCAATGCAGGGGACGCAGGTTCGGTCCCTGGTTGGGAGCTACGATCCCACATGCCTCGCGGTGCAGCCAAAAAAAGAAAAAGAGAAAAAGTGATGACAATAACTCTTTTCAGCGTCAGCAAAAGAATTGCGGCAGGAAACCTCACTGAAATATAAACTGATGCCTTTTCCCTTCGTTTTTAACACCACTTCCCAGCAAGGCAGGCATCCCCTCTTAAAGTGTTTTCTTGGTTTCAGGGCTTTTTGCAGAGTGGGGGTGGGGAGCAGCAGTAGTCTGTAATTAATGAATTTCCTGTCTTTTGTGAAAACCTAAACCCATCGAAGAAGTGGGGAAAAAAATANCCGTTTTTAACACCACTTCCCAGCAAGGCAGGCATCCCCTCTTAAAGTGTTTTCTTGGTTTCAGGGCTTTTTGCAGAGTGGGGGTGGGGAGCAGCAGTAGTCTGTAATTAATGAATTTCCTGTCTTTTGTGAAAACCTAAACCCATCGAAGAAGTGGGGAAAAAAATAGTCTTTAGTGTGCCAAGAGAGAAAGGGGCCTTTCCTGGGATTCAGGACAGAGAGAAGTCTGTGGATGGAGAGGTGATTATACCCCAGGAGGGCTTCCCTGGCGGCTCAGATGGTAAAGGATCCGCCTGCAGTGCAGGAGACCCGGGTTCGATCCCTGGGTCAGGAAGATCTCCTGGAGAAGGAAATGGCAGCCCACTCCAGTATTTTCGCCAGGAGAATCCCATGGACAGAGGAGCCTGGTGGCTGGAGTCCATGGGTCGCAAAGAATCGGACACGACTGAGCGACTAACACCTGCACTCCAAGATGTGCTGCGTGCTCCTCTTAGGGGGCAGAGCCCTAGATCCCTGCACCCTGACCTCGGCCTGGACATGGAAGATTTCCAAGGGATTTCAAGGGACTTGAGGATGCACCGTGGAGGCACCCATGCCCGCTGCCCTTCTCCCATCGTTCCCCATTTACTAGATTTTGGAATAATCAGGGGTGGGGCAATGACTGGACTCTCCACAAAGACTGAATTAAAACGTGTAAGCCACGTAAGCTGGAGTTTAGATTAGAAATGCAATTTATGTTAGGGAAGTAGATTTAGGGAGTGAGCTACACTATAGACTAGCTACATTTGGAAAACGCTTAGCATCAGCTCGGTCTATGTCAAGTGTTCAAGAAAATTATCTAAATAAAGAGTGAAGGAAAGTCAGGAAGACAAAAAATCTTAACGCTTGCATGTGGAATCTAGAAGAACGGTCCAGGTGAACAGATTTGCAGGGCAGGAAGAGATGTCTATGTAGAGAGTGGAGTCGGAGGGGGAGGGGAAGAGGGGTGATGAACTGGGGGGTTGGGACTGACGTACATACACAACCACGTGCGAAAGAGAGAGCTACTGAGGACCTGCCGTGTGGGCGGGGAGCTCAGCTTGGGCTCTGAGACCACCCAGCTGGGTGGGATGGGGAGGGTGGGGAGATGTGTATAAGAGACAGCGACTGAAGCGATTTAGCAGCAGCA
>SJYT01021481.1:79283-188129 GCA_006410635.1 Cephalophus harveyi
GCCGAGAGGGGCTGCAGCGAGACCCGCGCTTGCTGAGCGCGCCCCGTCCTCCCGAAAGCCGGCAGCCTCCCGCTCGCTGTTTGCTCACTCATCCCCAAATGGTGTCGAGGGGCTCAGACGCGCGCATGGTCGGCGACGGTGCGGGCGTGTTCGCCCGGGACTGCGGCCCGAGGGCCTCGGCCGCCTCCTCGGGGTCGTGGCCGGGACTGAGGCCCAGTGGGCGGCGGGCCCTCGCTGGCGGCGGCCGCGCCGCGGCCCTGCGAGCAGGCCCCCCGCCTCCCGCCTCGGTGGCGGCGCTGGGGGCCCCGCCGGTGCCGCCCGCGTGCGAAGAGGCGGCCTCGGTGCCAGCCCCCAGACCCACTCTGCCTCCGCGCCGCTCGTTTCTTCCCACGTTGTTCTGGCAAAACCCTAACTGACTTTAGCGCTTCCTTCGTGGGTCGCATGGAAAAGAATCTGCCTGCAACGCGGGAGAGCCGGGTTCCATCCTGGGCTCAGGAAGACCTGCTGGAGAAGGGAATGGCTACCCACTCCAGGATCCTTGGGAGAAGGCAATGGCACCCCACTCCAGGACCCTTGCCTGGCAAATCCCATGGATGGAGGAGCCTGATGGGCTGCAGTCCATGGGGTTGCAAAGACACGACTGAGTGACTTCACTTTCACTTTTCACTCTCATGCATTGGAGAAGGAAATGGCAACCCACTCCAGTGTTCTTGCCTGGAAAATCCCAGGCACCGGGGAGCCTGGTGGGCTGCCGTCTATGGGGTCGCACAGAGTCAGACACGACTGAAGCGACACAGCAGCAGCAGCAGCAGCAGCCAGGATCCTTGCCGGGGGAATCCCAGGGACAGAGGAGGCTGGTGGGTTACCAGCCAGGGGGTTGCAAAGACTCGGACAGGACTGAGCGGCTAGCACACACCCTTGTTCTCTGCTTTTCCAGATCTTTGCCTGAGTAGGCCGGTGATGGTGAAGGCCGCACAGTAGGACGTAGCGGAATCACAGGAAGTTGGTGATGGCTCAGTCCTGTGGGCCTCCACACGGCGCTCAGCTCTCTCTGCGCGGGGACCATCACCCTGTGCCAGCCTCCGTTCAAGCTCCCACCCTCTGAACAGCTGTGTCTCCTCCTTGCTGCACAGGAAGCTGAGGCCATCAGACCGCAAGCTCAGCGAGCGAGTGTGCGCCTGTCTCCAGAGCGAAGCCTGTCTCCACCTCCTGTTCCAATACTGGGTTGGTGCCTCCCCTAAGGGCAACCCTCCTCCCTGTGCTTCAGACTCCACACCTCGCTGTCTTCACAGGGGCCTTACATTATTAATGAGCCCCCTCAGCTGGATCTTTCCATAAATACTGAAACACACGGCTCTCTTCAATCTGTGAAAAAAAAAATTCCCCTCATGTTACACCTGTGTCCTCTTACAGCTTCTTCTGTTTTTCTGCCAAACAGCTTCTAATCCTTTCCAATTTTCAGGGCTAAACATCTCAGAAGGCCTGTCTGCACCCGGGGCTCCGTTTCCTCTCCACCCCACCGGCTCCCGCCTCTCACGCCTCCAGCCGCACCCGCTGAGGTCACAGTGACCGCCGCGCTGTCTAAAGCAAAGGCCGCTCCTTCATCCCCGCCTCCGGGCAGGCTTTCCCACCGCTGATCCCTGCCCTCTTCACCGTGACTCCAAGTGGCCGCGCCTTCCTGGATGTCTCCCTCCCTCTGGCTGAGTCTTCCTTCTCTTTGCAACGTCTTTCCCCTCCTAACCTTCCGTCGGGTTTCTCGAGGCTTTAGGGAGCCTTCCCTGCTGGTCCAGTGGTCAGGACCCTGCACTTCCTCGGCAGGGGGTGCAGGTGTGTCAGCTGGGCAGGAAACCGACGTCCCACATGCCACACAGTGTGGCTACAAAGAAAGAAGGAAAATTTTCTCAAGCGTTAGCCTTAGGCCCTCTTCCTTTCTCTACTTTCTCTCAAGCATCTCCGTGATGCACACGGCCGTCATAACTGCCTCATCGGGGATGGCTTAAGCCTCAGTCTCCAGTGCAGATCCCCCGGAGTCTCCCACGTGCGTGTCCCTCTCGGTTCACCGTGACCTCGTGCGCGATCCCAGGCCGCCTCGGGCGTCATCTGCGTGAAGAGCTCTGGAGCCCGGAGTTCAGGCCTCACGCTGCCTCTGCCTTTAGACCAGGCTCCTGCAAGCACTTTGCTAAGCTTGAGGGACTAGGTTATTAGGAGCCTGGGCTTCTGCGATTTTTGTGTGACTTTGGAGCTAAACCCTTACAGATCGGTGAGCTTTCAGTAGGCAAGCTCCTCCAGTAGTTTTCAGTAGATGGGCTTAGAGGACACGTGAGCAAGGCCATAGAGGTAACAGAAATGCGTAACCAGGCGCACAGGGGCCCGGAGGGTGAGGGCGGAAGGGGGCTGGAGAAGGTCGGTTAGAACGGTGTATTTTTTGCTGTGTATCTAGGAGACAATATTAGATGAATGGAGTAAGATGGTTGGAGGCAGACTTAAGGTAACTTTGGTAGGAATAGAAAATGGATCTGAGAGGTGTAAGAACAGTATATGAAAAACTTATTTGAAAAAGATAGAGCAAAAGGTGATGAAAGGCCCAAGGTGGGTCCTGGAAGCAGTGAAGTCGTAACCGAGGTGGTCCAGCAGTTAAGACTCCTGGTGTCCAGTGCAGGGGACATAGGTTCTACCCCTGATCAGGCAACTGAGATGCCACATGGTGGATAGTGCTGCCCCAAAAAAAGCAGTGAAGAAAAGGGCCTTGGAAGAAGAACCCCTAAGCGGGTAGACAAAAGTGTTTGGTGTCTGGGGGCTGATTCGGTTGGAGAATCGTTTATTCAACAAGTATTTTAAACACCTATTTTGTGCCAGATACAATATGGGTATTGGCTTCCAAAGGTGAAAAGACTTGATCATTGATTTCCAGGAAATATGTTAATTAATAATTACGAAGAATATGGTACAAGTCAGAATGGGCACATGTTCAAGGAACAGTTAAATCATAAAGAAAGAAGTTTTATGCCTTTCTGGGTGAATAAGGATAAACATCATAGAGGAAGTATTTGATCAAAGATTGAAAGAAGGAACTATGAAGGTGATTAGGTAAAAGCAGATTATTCAAGACCAAGGCTCAAGTTATACGCATTTTTATAGTCCTAAAGAGGTGGCAAGAATACACAGAAGAACTGTACAAAAAAGATCTTCACGACCCAGATAATCATGATGATGTGATCACTAATCTAGAGCCAGACATCTTGGAATGTGAAGTCAAGTGGGCCTTAGAAAGCATCACTACGAACAAAGCTAGTGGAGGTGATGGAATTCCAGTTGAGCTGTTTCAAATCCTGAAAGATGATGCTGTGAAAGTGCTGCACTCAATCTGCCAGCAAATTTGGAAAACTCAGCAGTGGCCACAGGACTGGAAAAGGTCAGTTTTCATTCCAATTCCAAAGAAAGGCAATGCCAAAGAATGCTCCAACTACCGCACAATTGCACTCATCTCACATGCTAGTAAAGTAATGCTCAAAATCCTCCAAGCCAGGCTTCAGCAATACGTGAACCGTGAACTCCCTGATGTTCAAGCTGGCTTTAGAAAAGGCAGAGGAACCAGAGATCAAATTGCCAACATCCGCTGGATCATGGAAAAAGCAAGAGAGTTCCAGAAAAACATCTACTTCTGCTTTATTGACTATGCCAAAGCCTTTGACTGTGTGGATCACAATAAACTGTGGAAAATTCTGAAAGAGATGGGAATACCAGACCACCTAACCTGCCTCTTGAGAAATCTGTATGCAGGTCAGGAAGCAACAGTTAGGACTGGACATGGAACAACAGACTGGTTCCAAATAGGAAAAGGAGTGCGTCAAGGCTGTATATTGTCACCCTGCTTATTTAACTTATATGCAGAGTACATCATGAGAAAGGCTGGACTGGAAGAAACACAAGCTGGAATCAAGATTGCCGGGAGAAATATCAATAACCTCAGATATGCAGATGACACCACCCTTATGGCAGAAAGTGAAGAGGAGCTAAAAGGCCTCTTGATGAAAGTGAAAGAGGAGAGTGAAAAAGTTGGCTTAAAGCTCAACATTCAGAAAACGAAGATCATGGCATCTGGTCCCATCACTTCATGGGAAATAGATGGGGAAACAGTGGAAACAGTGCCAGACTTTATTTTTTTGGGCTCCAAAATCACTGCTGATGGTGACTGCAGCCATGAAATTAGAAGACGCTTACTCCTTGGAAGAAAAGTTATGTCCAACCTAGATAGCATTTTCAAAAGCAGAGACATTACTTTGCCGACTAAGGTCCGTCTAGTCAAGGCTATGGTTTTTCCTGTGGTCATGTATGGATGTGAGAGTTGGACTGTGAAGAAGGCTGATCGCCGAAGAATTGATGCTTTTGAAGTGTGGTGTTGGAGAAGACTCTTGAGAGTCCCTTGGACTGCAAGGAGATCCAACCAGTCCATTCTGAAGGAGATCAACCCTGGGATTTCTTTGGAAGGAATGATGCTAAAGCTGAAACTCCAGTACTTTGGCCACCTGATGCGAAGAGTTGACTCATTGGAAAAGACTCTGATGCTGGGAGGGATTGGGGGCAGGAGGAGAAGGGGACGACCGAGGATGAGATGGCTGGATGGCATCACTGACTCAATGTATGTGAGTCTGAGTGAACTCCGAGAGATGGTGATGAACAGGGAGGCCTGGCGTGCTGCGATTCATGGGGTCGCAAAGAGTCGGACACGACTGAGCGACTGAACTGAGAGCCCATTTTGTAGTGTGCAGAAAACAGAATGGCCATAAATTCTGGAGTCTAGCAGAAGATGGCTATCAAGGGAGGTGGAAGACTGTGGAGCAATGAAGGAGAGGAAGGAAACGATGGCCGTTCAGAGGCTGAGCTCAGAGGCCGTGTGGTGTCTTCCACATCCTGAACGGTACTACGTCAGCTTGAAGGAGCTGATTCTGCCTTTGAAGTTTGCCAGCCTACAATTAAGAGAGTTCAGCCATCAGGAGAATCCAATTCAATAAACAGAATTACAAATTTTTATTCTGATTACATTCAGAAGCTTTAAAAGACAATTATACTTTGGGCCAAGGGGCAGGCCACAAATTTAGAAGAGTCAGAAGTCTTGATATTTTCTGGAATCTTCTTGCTCATCTTTAATTGAAAGGATATTTACTTTTCAAGCCAGTTTTCAGGTCGATCCAGTTGTGCGTCTCTGTGACACACTCGCATTTCACCTTGGCAGATTGGTTTCATTAGAAATACTCCACGGTGGGGGTAATGTTAGCATAATATTGCTTCTAAACTCGGCAGAGTTTGATGAAAGATTTGGATGTACTTGGTGGGTTGCCGTTCCAATTTCAGGCGTTTTGCTGGCATTCCCTGAGAGTCTGCCAGCAGCAGGGGATGACAGCTAAATGGGCTTTTCATGCTCTGAATGTGGCCGTGGAGACTCAGTCCAATGACTCTCTTTAAAAGCCTTGGGGAATTGATGATTGAGAGGCCCTGAGCTCCTCTGAGAAATGTTGTTTCAAATGAGTGCTTGCCAATTCCAAACTTACCAGTTAAAACTGGGGGATGAATCAGGCCATCTCTCACATTTATGCATTGTTTAATCCAGTTTGCAGTGTTATGTTGCATACATTATCCCATTGGATCTTCATAGTCACTCTGGGTTATAGTCAAGAGCGGTCTTACTTTTTCCATTTTATGGATTTTACAGATGAGGACTGGGTTGAAAGAGAGTAACTTGTTTGTTCGTATTTGCAAAGATAATTAAATGTTTATGAGGTCTGGGAATCAACTTGGTCAGTTTGTTCCCAGTCTAGGGCTTATTATACTTAACCAGGTAGTTTTACTTGGTAAGACTTCTAAATTTATTCACTGAATGAATGACAATCCAGTCTTTGCAGCAGATAATGTCCATGCCACAGGTTTAAGCAGGCAGGTATAGTGAAGATAGAAAAGGTACTAAGGACCAGGCCTTCGCTCTTCAAGGCTTGGACTTCGGTGCCTCTCTGTGTTAAGTGTTGAGCACAATGATGGCTCTACTGGTTCATTCATTAGTCTGACTCATCATACATTTGAGCTTCCCAGGTGGCACTGTTGGTGAAGCATCCGCCTGCCAGTGCAGGAGACATTAGAGACACAGGTTTGATCCCTGGGTTGGGAAGATCCCCTGGAGGAGGGCACAGTAACCCACTCCAGTGTTCTTGCCTGGAGACTCCCATGGACAGAGGAGCCTGGCGGGCTGCAGTTCATGGGATTGCAAAGAGTCAGACATGACTGAAGCGACTTAGCATGCATGCACACATCATACATATACCAAGTTATCTCTTCCTGAAGTGTACAAAGAGTACTCTACAAAGAAGACAGAATGACCCACCAGGAATCTTTCATGAGTAAAATTCCATTTCATTAAGACAATTTGCCTCATCCGCTTCACAGTACAAAGGAAGGTTAGTCTTAAACTTTTTGATATTCGCATTGATTGCATCTCAAGTTGCTTTGGTAGAAGACACTGCTGGCCCAGGTTTCTGTACCGGCCACGGTGATTCTTCAGGGGAGAGCAATCTGACTCCCCCCTTGTTATCTGCTGCCAGAGAGCTTACCATTGTTTCTCCTCATGCACAGGTGTTATTCTCAAAGGGCTCACGATGGTTGTTGGTTGAGCCAAGCTTGGACGGCAGCAGCAGGCTCCACTAGAATCAGCTCTCCCTCTGTGAGCAGTAGGCCTTGGCCTTGATCCTAGACTTGTCTATGCTCCATCTTTGTGAGCCCTTTTCGAAGGCCTTTGTTGGACTTAAGTTGACATCATTCCAATCTATCAGAGAGAGTTTAATGTTGACTATCACAGTGGAAGTTCTTGAAGCATCTACCACCTAAGTGGGCTTCCTAGGTGGTGCTGCTGCTGCTGCTAAGTCGCTTCAGTCGTGTCTGATTCTTTGCGACCCCATAGAAGAGAGCCCACCGGGCTCCCCCATCCCTGGGATTCTCCAGGCAAGAACACTGGAGTGAGTTGCCATTTCCTTCTCCAATGCATGAAAGTGAAAAGTCACAGTGAAGTCGCTCAGTTGTGTCCGACTCTTAGCGACCCCATGGACTACAGCCCACCAGGCTCCTCCGCTCATGGGATTTTCCAGGGAAGAGGACTGGAGTGGGGGGCCATCGCCTTCTCCATAGGTGGTGCTAGTGGTAAAGAACCCACCTGCCAATGCAGGAGATGCAGGTTCGATCCTTGGGTCAGGAAGCTCCCCTGGAGAAGGAAATGTCAACCTGCTCCAGAATTCTTGCCTGGAAAATTCCATGGATAGAGGAGCCTGGTGGGCTACTGTCGATAGGGTTACAAAGAGTCGGACACAACTGAGTGACTGAACACACACACCACCTGAGTATCCCAAAGTCCATGAAGCGCCATGCAAACCTCACCGTCTAATCACAGATGAGCTGTGTCTTTGGCACAGCAAAGAACATCTGGAGGGGCTTTTGGCAAATACCTCCAAATGGTTCCCATTAACTCTTGTCTTATCTTTCCATATCTAAGAGAGGTATTTTGGATGATTCTTTGTGGAACCAAGAAGTCGAGAGGATATGTCCTTTACCTATTTTACCTAACAAAACCAGGAACAAATTCATGATTTCCTTTCAAGGCAACTTGATACAACCATGTCCCAGCTATTGAAAAGGTTGAAAGCCTTAGTGTGACTTAAATATTTAGGTAAGCCTTCTATACCGAAGTAGAACTTTGTCCTGACATTTGAATACTAAATGTATCTAAGAAAGAATTCTAAGAAATTATATAGAAATACTGAATTTATGAACATTTGACTTGTAAATCTCTGCTCAAGCTATGCCTCACTCTGTTGTGAGAGAAAGGAAGAAAAATGTCTTCTGCTAAAATGTCTAATAAGGGGCTAAAAGGACAAAGATGAGGTGGCAGAAAAGACAACGAGCTCTGAGTCCAAGAAGGATAAAAAGGCTGAGCTCCACGTTGACACTAATTTCAGGCTTGGTCTGCGGCCGACGTGAAGATGCTGCAGTCAGTGGACTGAAGAACTGCCGTGAGTTAGAGGCCATCGGGACGGCTGCAGCGGGGCTGAGCGCTCGGGGGCGAGGGCGTTCGCGTTCAGTGCCTTCGGGGCTGTCAAGCCTGATCACCAGTGCTCATGCACCCCGCATCGTTGGGGCCATGAGCGCTCGGGGGCACCAGCCTGAGAGGCGGCTCTGGTGCGGTTCTGATTATGTTTTGCCTCCTTTTACTCCATTCGGAGCGTCGTTTTCCAAGTTTCCTGTTAATCCTGTGAGCTACCAGTTTTCTCCCAAGAAATCACTGCTTTTGCTTAAGTTATTCAGTGGTACTTTCTGTCCTTGTAAACAAGAAGCTTGGCAAGTGCCGATCCTGGAACCAGGAGTATATGCAGGTGTATTTAGGGCAATGTGAGTGCTGTGGGCTCCTTGAATCGATTAGAATGAAGAGCAATGGAGGGTCCGCTCAGACTCGGGCTTGAGCATCCAGAGCTCATGGTGCACAGTTGAGAATCTGCTGATGAAGCTTGTCAGTCTGGGATAAAACGCATATCAAAAGCAAGATTTGGTGGACTGAGTCGTTTGATGCCCTGGGGTGCAATGAAGACTCCCAGAATTTGAGAACTATTGGCTGAGGTGTGTATCACATGGTGTCTCAGCAGCAAGGAGGTGGCACGCTCAAACAGGGTGGCTGAGGATAGTCTAACAAAGGGCTTATTAGAGAATTGTGAGCAGGGCTGAGGGAAGTCAGCCGGAGGCTGTGCAGCAGCGAAGGGGTGTGAACTGCGAGGTCGTCACAGCCCCCGCGCCTGAAAGAGCGAGAGGGGGCGAGGTCACCAAGGCCCCGGACCGCTGTGGGTGCAGCCGCAGGTTCAGAATGAAAGCAACTGTGGGCTTTGGTAAAGGGATCCAGCCGCTGCCTTCCGTCCTGGCAGGCTGCAGGCCAGGAGGTAGATCCGCCCTCTCTTTCTCAATCTGAGTCTCCCCCTCGGCATCCCAGGGGCTGCAGCCAGCCTGAAGCTGCAAGGCTGAGGCCACCTGGTTGGGGCAGAACCTGGAGACGGCTTTGGGGGGCAAAGAGGGAGGAAGTGAATGGAGTGTAGATCAGGGCGGACAAACAGAGGCTGTTCTTCACGGGGCGGCTACTTCTAATGGCACTAGAGAGAGCTTTCAAGAGATTAGCCAACTAATTCCTACATTCTTGGCTCAAGGAACAGCCTGAAAGAAAGGTATTTTCTATGGCTATGGAAAAGACTATCTTATCTCTCAGAGGCTTAGGATGGGGATGGCCCCAAACCAAGCAGTTTTGTTCCAAGGTTTGACATATCACAGAATCAGCTTAATTCAAAGTTTGTTAGACTTCTTCTAAAGTTAGAAGAAATGAAATAGGATGGGATCTCCATGAATTAGAATGGGACCCTGTGAAAGAATTAAGTGTCTACACTCGCGACTGCAGTGAGCCTTCATGGCCAGCTGAAATGGCTCACCCCTTTCCAAGGCTGCTGTGGAACTTCTTGAGCACGTCTCCAACTCTTGCAGAAGCCATTTCTTCCTTTGTCCTCTCTACCAACCTTACTATCTGTTTGTTAAACACTTGCTCCTATAATATCTGGGCTGGGTATATGTGCTCTTTTTGACCTCATGGACTGTAGCCCTCCAGGCTCCTCTTATCCATGGGATTTCCCCTTCAAGAATGCTGGAGCAGGTCGCCATTTCCTACTCCAGGGGATCTTCCCGACCCAGGGATAGAACCTGCATCTCTTGCATTGGCAAGCAGATTCTTTACCACTGTGCCACTCGGAAAGCCCATTTATTTTTATTATCCCCATGAAAATTTGACTATAGTGAAATATCGCACTTTTATACACTTTCTATCTTACAAACTTTCTAGTTTCTCAAATTCTTCTAATAGTGAAAAGTATATTTCATTCAAAGTCAAAATGGAAGCTAACACCCGTGATTTTTAGACTGTCGATTCCAAAGGATGAAAGGTAAGCTTGAGTGTGATGAGGACAGAAGCATCCAGAGGCTCGCCGTGGACAGTGAGGGAGCTGAGCTGGAGACAGCTGCTCACTCCACCAGGAAGCCTGAGAGACGCAGGAGAGGCGTTCCAAACACTGCCGCTCGACGTCTCTTCAACCCCACGGCCGGCACGGGATCAACCACCGCTATCAGGCTGGGGCAAAGGTATTTATGGGGTTTTTCCCTAGAGGTGACCTGGGGAAGCGGTGTGTAGCATCCGGATTCAAAGAGAAAAAGGAAAAAAAGAGGCCCTGCAAATACAGAGCAGAGCTGAGGGCACAGGTAGACCTTGTAACTCTTTCCTAACCCGACGGCTCCTCTCTAAGCTGAGCGAGTGAGCAGCAGGGCTAATACTTCACGTGCTGTCTTGACACCTTTGAGCCTCGTGTGTGCGTGCTCGGTCATGACCGGCTCTTTGCAACATCATGGACTGTAGCCCACCAGGCTCTTCTGTCCATGGAATTCTCCAGGCAAGAATACCGGAGTGGGTTGCCATTTCCTTCTCCAGAGAATATCTGGGTTGGGGACATTTAAAAAATTAAATCTGAGAAAAGAATTTTATACTCCAAAAGTATTAAAAGAATTTACTAACTTATGTGGACAAAAATCTAAGATATGTGTGCAGGAATGGATTCTGAGGGTGTTGGGTTAAAAATGGAAGAAGATCATTTTATTTCAGGCTGAGTTTCTGGAAACTGGTTCATTTTCAGTTTATGTCGGGTTCATTGTGCATGTTTAAACATCTGGGAGTGGTTCTAATTTTTTTTCACTTGGTTGACTGAAATCTGGACCTACATGAAAAAGATGCCAGTTTCACTGTAGAGATGGAATCTGAAGACTTTAAAGATGGGAGGCCTGAGCTGGATGAATCATGTATGACTCACCTACCCGTTGCTTAACCAAGGTCCCCAAAGGGCCCGCACTGCAGCTGACTCTGCCCTGTGTCTACACTGCTTCCTCCCCCACCTTTCCACAGGTGCTGATCCAAGGGGTCTCTTAAATAAGTATACTGAAATTTAAATGACGTCTCAGAGTTTACTTATCAAAGAACCCAACCTGTAACATCAGCTATGTGCGTGTGCTAAGTCACTCAGTCGTGTCTAACTCTTTGCAACCCTATGGACTGTAGCCCACCAGGCTCCTCTGTCCATGGGATTCCCCAGGCAAGAGTGCTGCAGTTGGATGCCATGCCCTGCTTCAGGGGATCTTCCTGACCCAGGGACTGAACCTGTGTTGCTTATGTCTCCTGCACTGGCAGGTGGGTTCTTTACCACGAGTGCCCCCTGGGAAGCCCAACATCAGCTGTAGCCTCATCTCAATTACGAAAATGAGGAATATAACATCAAGCCATATTTCTTACCTTGCAATGCATGTGTGTGTGCACACAGGCGTGTGTGTATACTTCATTATCTGCTTCCTCTACCTCATTTTCATATGTGTGTACATATCATATATTGTCAAGTAATGACTTTGATTTATTTGGCTGTGCTGAGTCTTAGTTGCAGCATGTGGGATTTAGTTCCCTGACTAGGGATTGAACCTGGAGCCCCTGCATTGAGAGTTTGGAGTCTTAGCCACTGGACGACCAGGGAAGTCCTGAGTAATGACGTCTCTTCTAGTCAAAGTGGAAGAATATCAGGAAGGAGTAAGATCCGGAACCTGGGGCTCGCTACAGAACCCAACGAGACATTGTTTTGCTCCCATCAGATGCCTCTGAGAGTCTGGTTGTCTTGAGAAGCATTTCACTGTGTTTACAGGAGCAATGCTTTTAAAAATGTTAAGAAGCAAAGAAAGATCTGGGGAGACTTTAGTCAGAATGGAGGATGTCGTGAATGTTAGTCATTCTGACTGCCCAGAACCTAAAAATGTCCTTTGCATTTTGGAGAAAGTCCTGAGAGAGGTGGGAGGTTACTCTCGCTACAGAACTGGAAGCAGTGGGCTATTCTCTTTTTAGCTTTGCTCTAGTAGCTGAACCCAAATAGGAAAAGGAGTCCGTCAAGGCTGTATACTGTCACGCTGCTTATTTAGCTTATATGCAGAGTACATCATGAGAACGCTGGGCTGGATGAAGCACAAGCTGGAATCAAGATTGCCAGGAGAAATATCAATAACCGTATGGATGTGAGAGTTGGACTGTGAAGAAGGCTGAGCACCGAAGAATTTATGCTTTTGAACTGTGGTGTTGGAGAAGACTCTTGAGAGTCCCTTGGACTGCAAGGAGATCCAACCAGTCCATTCTGAAGGAGATCAACCGTGGGATTTCTTTGGAAAGAATGATGCTAAAGCTGAAACTCCAGTACTTTGGCCACCTCATGAGAAGAGTTGACTCATTGGAAAAGACTCTGATGCTGAGAGGGATTGGCCCGTCCTCCTCTTCCCCTACTGGCTCCTACTCTACCGACCTACCGTAGTACCTGAGCCACCTGCACTCAGACTCATTTGAGGCTCTCTACCACTACCTGTCCCTCCGGACCACACGACGTTTAGTACCCCAACGTTTCCCAGCCTGTGCTGACTCACTGACTTGACTACGCCTACTGTGGTGGGAATACCGTCTTTCACTTCTTCTTGATTTCTCGGAGAACTACTTTCACTTTCTCCTCTCACTTTTTCAACCGAATTTCGAGTTGTAAGTCTTTTGCTTCTAGTACCGTATACCAGCCATCACTTCATGGGAAATAGATGGGGAAACAGTGGAAACAGTGTCAGACTATTTTTGGGGGCTCCAGAATCACTGCAGATGGTGACTGCAGCCATGAAATTAAAAGACGCTTGCTCCTTGGAAGAAAAGTTATGACCGACCTAAATAGCATATTAAAAAACAGAGACATTACTTTGCCGACTAAGGTCCGTCTAGTCAAGGCTATGGTTTTTCCTGTGGTCATGTATGGATGTGAGAGTTGGACTGTGAAGAAAGCTGAGCGCCGAAGAATTGATGCTCCGAAGAACTGAGGGAACTTCTGTCCTTCTCTGGCCTGGACTCTGCTCCTTGTGGTCCGTACTCTCTGCTTTCCTTATTTATCTATGACACTGGCACATTTTGCGTTGGCAGGGATCCATCCCAGATACCCCCGCTGCCTAGAATTGAACAAAACCCTGATTTTATTTACAAGTGATTACCAGCAACCTGGGGAACAGCTGCTTCATGGACTTGGACTGGTGTCTGAGCGAGAGGTGCAGAGCCATCTGAAAGGCCCCCTCCTTGTTCCATAGCAGCTAAAACACTGGCAGGAACAGAGAAGCGTGTTGGATCCCACTGTTAGAAACTCTGGAGCGTGGACCATCCGTCGGAGCAGTCCTCTAGGTTACTCATTCGGACGCAGTGTCAAAGCTGTGTGCCTGACCTGTGCCTGTCACAGCAGTGGCAGGAAAAGAGATCACTGGTAAACCCAGACAGGCCGCCCAGGCAGGCACAAGCAGTTACCCATTTCTTCTTGACATCCTCATTGCAGCACGTAAGTCGTGAATCTCCTCTTATTTAAATGGCAGATGTTAGGGAGTGTTATATTTGTTTAGGAAAACCTATAAAAGGGCAGAGTTAACTCACAGCATCTGGAAAGCAGGCTATAGGTTAATCCCTTCGGATTCAGAAGGGATTGAGGAAGGAAGTCTGGGAAGTCAAGAGCACCCTAGGGACCAAAAATTAACAAAGCCGAGCCCTGCTGGCAGTCTGAGGCCAGGGCACTGTTAGAGAAACACTCCCTTCTGCGATGGACGAAATGTCTGTGCCCCCTTCGCCTCCCTTTCCAAAATCACATGTTGAAGCCCTCATCCCCCAGATGATGGGATTCGGAGGCGGGAGACGTGGGAGGCAATATGGCCATGAGCGCTGAGACCTCACGAGTGAGATTCGTGCCCTTTTAAAAAGGGACGCGGAGGCTTCCCCAGTGGTCCAGTGGCTAAGACTCCATGCTCCCACTGCAGAGGCATAGCTTGGAGCTCCGGTCAGGGAACTAAGACCCTACATGCCACACGGGAGAGCCAGAAAACAAAGGAGAGAGATGGGACAGGGCTCGGCCTCTCTTTGCCGTGTGAGCAGACAGTCAGTGGACGTCATCTGCAGCCCAGGAGCAGGGTTTTTACCGGGATGAGATGGCTGGATGGCGTCACCGACTCGATGGACGTGAGTCTGAGTGAACTCCGGGAGTTGGTGGTGGACGGGAGGCCTGGCGTGCTGCGGTCCATGGGGTCACAGAGAGTCGGACACGGCTGAGCGGCTGAGCTGCGCTGACCCGAGGTGAGCAGCACCGTGCTCGTGGATCTCACGGCTTCTGGCGCCGCGAGGGGTAACGGTCTGCTGATCACACCACCCGCTCCATGTTATTCTGTTGCCGCAGCCTGATCAGGTGAAGAGTAAGACCATTTCCAAATAGAAAGGCAGCTGGTGTCTCCTGATGAAGTAGGAAATCATTCAGTAAAGGCTAATACTCATAACAGTGGCTCGCATCTCATATACATCTGAACTAACGCGCTAGACACTGAGAAAGCGCATCATCCGAAGAGAGCTTCAGACAGAACCTCCGTCACGCTACTTGTTAAAAGTGACCCATTAGCTGCCCTTCGCCCGCCACTGCAGACATTTTCTCAGTTCATCCTCTGCCTCTCAGGCGTGCTCGGTGAAGCTTTTATTGTGTCCATGTCACAGATGAGGTTCGGAGAAGATAAAGGCACTCTTCAGAGTCTTTTTCTGTGTGCCAGGATGCCAGAACCCAGCTTTGTCTGATTGCAAAGGCCGGGCTGTTTTAACTGTTTTGACTAGAGTTGGAATAAGACGTTCACAAAACATCTGCCCACAAGAGAGGCACGTTAGTCTGCTCAGGGCTCATCCCTGTCTTTTTGAGGCTGACAACCACCCGTGTGTGTTTTGTTTTTAACCACATGTCCCTGGGCACCACTGTCAGGTTCAGAACCCCAGGCCGCCCTGAAATTTGATCCTACCCAGCGTGGGATCTTTCATCTTCTCCCGTTTTGGCCTCACGATTTACCTAAAGCACATCAATCCAGTTTAGTCTGGAACAAGTTCCGAAAGAAAGCCCATTACCTGACACGCTCGGGGAAGAGAGGAGGGAGTTGGGACGGAAATGGACTTTGTTTGGAGAGTGCTGGGCTTTGTTGCAAGGACCGGGGTCACGTGGTACGTTCAAAGAACCCAAACAACCAAACCGCCACACGCAGAGTGGTTTTAAAGACATACGGTTCGAATCACCCTCGCTCCGTGGAGCAGCGGAAATAGGAGCCGAAAATGGCCTGCTTGGCCAGCCTGCCCTTCCGGAGTGTTTTCAGCTGGGTCTCTGACGAGGCTGGGTGAGGGCTCTTGGGTTTGAGGAGCTCAGCGTTGGGGGAACCTCGTTTGCTTCCTCTGTGAGTCGGCCACCCAACTGTTCTCACCGCTTGGAGACTTTCCCAACCCCCAGCCGAAGCTTTCCTTCGCTGCCCTTCATCTCACTGTCTGCCCGGGGTTCTCATGGGCCTCTGACTCACCCTTTTGCCTCTGGCGGGTTCCATCCTCGCAGAGGCTGGCGTGCCACGCTCAGGGTGTTCCCCTAACGCCTGACTTCTCCCAGTGCCCGTCGGCAAGCCATGCTTTCCCAAGATCAGGAAGCTCAGACACGAAGGCCAGAGATGCTTTGCACACGAGTGGCCTTGGGAGGTGGTGGAGAGCTTAGCCAAGTTTCCCTAGGTCTTCTCCTCGTAGCTAATCTTTCTCAAACCTTGCCATTACTACACCCTTAATGGTACAGTCAAGTGAATGCCTGTCTCAAAGGGCTCTGCCCAAAGTGGCTTGCGATTTCTTCAACGTGGCCTATTTGGTCTTACATTGTCACATCTTAAAGGTATCTGCGCTTTCTTTAATGAAAAAAAAATGTTTTAAACACTAGCCAATGAAAATATTCCACTTTGCACTCTCTCTTACTTGAAACCCCAGCCCTGCAGAATCCTCAAGTAAAACTGTCAACATAGGAGGAAATTCCATGGCAGTCCAGCGGTTCACGGGGAAGGGAACGGCAACCCACCCCAGTATTCTTGCCTGGAGAACTCCGTGGACAGAGGAGCCAGGCAGCCTGCAGTCCATGGGGTTGCAAAGAGTTGGACACAACCGTCACTCACTCACTCCAGTGGTTAGAACTCCGTGCTTCCACTCCAGGGGCTGCAGGTTCAGTCCCCCGTCAGGGAGTTGAGGCCCCGCACACCAAGTGCTGTGGACCAAACAAACGAATTGTCATCGTAGGAATGTGCTTATGCTGAGTCTGGGACCTCAGAGCCCCCAGACGTGTTAGACAGAGAATACAAATTCCCATCTGAGAAGCAGAACTCTGAGAAGTACCAGGTGCCCATCAGGGCCACGTGCGGAGGGAAGGGCTTAGCATCTAGTGGGCTGAGAGCCGGTGCTCCCGGGGCATGGAGGCACTCTGCTCTGGGTGAACGAGAGACGACCCCCGCCCTTCCTGAGCTCTGACAGTCTGCCTGTGTGCAGAGTCTGTGGCCCCCGCTTCTGCCTTGGTGAGGCTGAGGATCGCAGCCCTTGTGCAGTTTTAAAGGGAAGGTATTTGTGAGTCCTGCGGGCAGGGAATCAGCGCGAGTGGCCCTTCCTTGGTCTGGAGGAGAAGACAAGGCGAGGAGCGCCTCCGAGCCTCCCGCTGGGTCCCCTCTCTTCCCGGCGTCGCCCTCGGGCCGCTCACTTGCTGCAACAGGAAACTCTGAGCTCGGGCGCCTGTGACCCGGGCGGGAGGCCCTCCGGGGGCGGAAGGCCCACGGGGGGAGCCGGGCCCATCCGCGAGCGCAGGGCCGAGTCGATGCGCCGGTCTTGGCATGATCATCAGTCTCTGGATCTATCGATGCATCCGCGCATCCGTCATCGTCTCTAGGATTTTAAAAGATCGGTCCAGGGTCTGAGGCCCCTCTCGTGTCGCCGCCCGAGGACACGTTTTTCGCGAGTTGACGCGGAGGCCAGGCCCTCCCCTCTGGCCAAGGATGCCTCACGCCCAGTCCTGGCAGCTGGCGTGAGAGCGCGGGCCGGACTGGGCCAAGCGCGGCTCCGAGCCGCGCCCCTGCGCCCCTGAGCGTGGAGCCCGCGACGCGGCAGCGTGCGCGCGGCCTCGGGAGAGGCATCCAGGGCGGGCTGCGCGGAGGCGGGGACCTCGGTGGGGACCCTGGGCCCCCAGCCTCGCTTCGCCCTTCCTTTGCTTTGGAGCTTGTTTCCTGGGCCTTCTGATCAGTTTCCTGAGCCAATCCCTGCCCTTCCAGAAATCCTGCTGTCCTTCAGTTAGCTGGAGTTTTGAGTACTGGGGTGCAAGAACCCCGACTCAACAAACCCTGCAGCCCAGCCCCACAGACCGGAATCGTACTGCTGGCCCCTGCTGGGAGGTCGCCTGGCGTCTGTAAACGGGTGGGGTGGCTCGCGGGGAGCAGCGTGGGTGTGCCCGCCGCGTCCCCCGCCGTGAGGGACTTGTTCCCCGGAGGCGGGAGTGCTGGGCAGAGTGTCCCCCGCTGCCCCGGGGCTGAGGGCAGCGCTCCCCGGCCCGAGGCCGCGCCCAGCAGGCCCACTCAGCGCTGGTGGGGGGCGTCGACTCCGCCCTGCTGGGAGCCACCCTTAGGGCCAGCCCCCGGTCCGGAGCCCCCGAGAAGTTTGCTGAGGTTGGAGCCCCACCCCTCCCTCTGCCCACGCGTGCCTCCATCCTCTCCCTGCACATCCGGGGCTGATCTTCAGAAACCGCTGTCAAAGCCCCTGCCTGCTGGTCTCCATCGCAGGGTCTGCTTCCTGGGAAACTCAGAGTGCGGCAGCCTTTTATCACTCAATTGTTGGGGCCCAGTGCAGTTGCTAAGGAGTAAGAAAACGTATCTGCTGAGTAACTGACTGGTTCCTTTTAGAGAAGGGAACACCTTCCTTCTCTTGCCTGAAATCGACCTCCATATCTGCTCTGCATCCATCTCTTTTCCCCGTCTTGCTTCTCTGTAGACCTGTCTTCACCCTCTTTCTTGCATACCCTGGCCCTCAGGCGTGAGAGGACCTCAAGGCCTGTCCTGGCCTCTGCTCTCTCGGTGGAGTCAGTCACCAAGACGGACGGCAGGGTCCAAGGGCCGCTGACCTGTGTGTCTGCTACATTCCCAGCACCTGTCCCCATGCTTGGCACTTAGCAAGCACTCAATACTTCATTTATTGACTGAAAAGTGCTATCTTCTAGCTTTCTTTGTTGGGGAAAAGAAAGTTAACCCAGTAGCAACATAGAAGATGTTTTGAAGAGGAGAAAGTTTAGTCTAAGCCTCTTGGAAGACCCATGTTTGCTTTCATAGTTAGTCTAACATTATTATTTCTTAGAGCCTTTCCTCAGTCATCAAGAGAGGCAAGGCCTCTTTACTTTTATTTTTATTTACATTAAAGTGCAAATAATTGGTGTGACTGAAGTGCTTTTCTCCAAGGGAAAAACTATTTTAACAGATACCAGTAATACAAGGTAAATGTGTAATGAATAATAACTATAAACATTTTCATGTTAGCTATGCATATTTTGTTTGGCTTTGCAAAGGAGAATCACTTACATGATCTCATTTGTTATGTACAATCTATGAGGCCATTTCTTATTTTCATTTTATAATGGATCAAACTGAAAGTCAGGGAATGTAACCTTCCGACCCCAAATTATACAGCTAGGAAATGGAGGATTATTTAAGCCATTTACAATTGTTTAATTGTAAACTGCATGCTCTATGTTTCATTTGATGCCTGAAGCTAAACCTAGACTTTCAGGCTTCTGTGGTTTGCCAGGTAGGGCCGGGTTGGTCAGAGTCTACCTTATGCAGCTTGTCGGGAGGACCTGTGTGTTTGTGGGCGCTCAGTCGTGTCCGACTCTTTGCGACCAATGGACTCTGGCCCACCAGGCTCCTCTGTCCATGGGATTCTCCAGGCAAGAATGCTGGAGTGGGTCGCCATGCCCTCCCTCAGGGGATCTTCCCAACCCAGGAATCTATCTCTTGGGCTGGCAGACGGATTCTTTACCAACTTGCCACCTGACCTATTTATGAAAGCTAAACCCTCGTTCCTTTTTGTGATGACTCTTAGGAGAGAAGTCCCACTATCTAGCTATCTAAATCTTTTCTGAAAGAACTCCTGGATGAGACAGAAGCTGTGTGCGTTTGGAGGGTATATCCAGCTCATGGGCTCCAGGGACAGCATTTGTCCCGAGAGTCCAGGAAGACAAAGTTTCTACGTGTAGCCACTACTGATTCAGACGAGAGAAAGGTAGCCGACTGCTGTGATCGCAGAAGTCCTATTATGAAGCCGTTTCTTTAAAGCAGAGGAAGGCAGAAGAGTCAGTTTGGGAGGAACCCAGTTGCACCCTGATAGCGATCTGGCCCCAGAGCGTTTCTTTCTCTCCAGAGCCTGGTCCTACCCGCAGAGCCCTTCATGCTGGAGTGCCGGCTGTGACTGTGCTATACTTTCACTTGGAAACAAAGCTTCTTTCCAATTTTCCAAGCCTCTCTGTCTAACCATGTTCTTGGCACACCGTTTGATCACAGCTCAGACATTTTAACCTGCTTAAAATACTGTGGATGGATTTTCCAGGAAGGCTAACCTAGACTTGAAAACAATGTTTGATCTTAAGAAGTAGCTTTCTTTTTGTTTTTTTTTTCTTTTCTTTTTGCCCACGGTCACGCACAAAATACACCTCAATAAACTGTCTAGAGTGTGTGTGTACATGTGCATGTGTGTGTGTGCACACGTGTGTGTGTGTGTGTGTGTGTGGTGTGGGGACTGGAAAAGCAATTTCAGCTTATTGATGGGGAAGCAAAGTGCCTGAAAGGTTTTGCCCTGCTCTGATTATTCACGGATGGGATAGGCAAACTCGTTATTGATAATGTGGAGGAACTGGCAAAGAGTTAGGAAGAGAGCGCAGTGGTCAGTGTAGACTCCTTCTGCGGAGGTCCTGATGATGCCTGGACACCCGCACTCGGCGCTCCCTCCTCATCTCCTTGGCCCGGATCTTTAAGCACTCGGGCGCAGCTGCTGGGGTGGTTACTGTCGCGTGCCCTCCGTCTTTCTGGCTGAGATCTCTTGAGTGCTCACGGCCTGCTGGGCGCTGTGCTCAGCGATGTATGGAGATCTCTGTGCTAACCCTTACAGCCCCCGGAGGCGGCACTCATTCCCACGGCACGGAGGGGAATGCAGAGGCACGTCTGCGGTAAGAGACGTGTCCAGGGGCCCAGAACTACTAAGGCGCCAAGGTTTTATTCAAACCCGGGAGTGTCTGACTCCAGAAGCTGTGCTTCTTCTAACCATTCAACAAGCTGCCTCCACCAAGAGGCCGCTGAAGGCACTCGCTTCCGAGCAGGACTTTCCAAACGACCTCCAGATTCCGGCCACGCGGCCGTGACCTCCACGCCTCTCAGGAGAGCTGGGCAGGTCTCTCTCTTTGCAGGCCAAGCACAGGGTGAAGCTCGGTGAACGGGGAGCCTAAAGAAGATGAGTTTAACAAACTCAGACTCTCCCTGCCGCGGAAGGTGAGGCTGGCTGAAGGCTGTGATGTTTATTAGCAGTGGAGACAAGGATCTGCTTTGCTGAAGAGTTTTACGACATACTGAGAGCTGTGCCTGGGGCCCACTTCTGAGAAAAGCAAATGCCAGGCGACGGGTATGGGTGAAGAGAATGTGAACTCGGGTGGGGAGCACGTCCCAGCTCTGGCGGGGGTCATCACTGGGAAAACCATCGTGCTTTTCATGGCCTGGGTTTTGCTTCTTTTCCTCTTCCCTTAGTGGGGTGTGTTCATTAAGGTGCTTTAAAAATGCCAGAGTTTTCTCACTAAAAACATGTAGAGGGAAATACAACTTCAACTTTTTTTTTTAGCAATCTGGACTATGTAGATGGCGTGTGGGGGAATACTTTTTAGGATGTTTTGGTTGCGTGAGCAGAAAAATAATAAAAATAGACAGATGTATTCAATTAAAAACTGTATTGATTTCCATAACCATAAAATCCAGTGTGATATGCACTTCAGGCTAGGTATGAGCCAGTGACTCAACAGCAGAATCAAGGCGTTAGTTTCTTTTTATTGTTCTGCTTTGCCTTCCAAGGGCTTAATGTCATTATAAAGTCCCCACACGGCCTAAGATCCTTACTGGCAGCAACTCAGGCCCGTGTCGTCTTATTTAAATCCCAGAGAGAAAGAGAAAATCTTTCTGCTATCAAATCGAAGTCCTTTGCCTGATTATGACCAACTTAGGCATGAATACATCCTTGAGTTAACCACTGTTGCCATGTGAATTAGAAGAGACTGTTGATTCTAACAACAGTCTCTTGTTGCTGGTGGCTTGCTTCAAATTGGTTTCATCAGGCAGCAGAATTCCATCTCCCTTCCTGCTGCTGTTCAGTCTCAAAGTTCTCTCTGACCCTTTGTGACCCCGTGGACACAGACAGTCAGGGAAGATAGTGAAGGACAGGGAAACCAGGCTTCCCTGTTCATCACTGTCTCCGGAGCTTGCTCACACTCATGCTTATTGAGTTGGTGATGCCATCCAACCATCTCATCTTCTGTTGCCCCCTTCTCCTCCCGCCTTCAATCTTTCCCAGCATCAGAGTCTTTTTCAAAGGGTCGGCTCTTCTCATCAGGTGGCCAAAGTATTGGCGCTTCAGCTTCAGCCTCCTGTCATGATTGGTTCAGGACTGGACGTGCAGTTGGTACCCAAACCAAGCTGGAGATAGATATCCTTGGCAATAGTGGTTGTTTCGTGCTGGATAAGGACAGGGCCAGTGGGTGGAGGCCACGCAGCTGCACCTTCCATCTCAGGAGGAGGCACGATCCAAATATGGCCATCCAGTCAGTGCTACTCAATTTTTTGGTTATTGAGAGAAATGTTAATACACGTGAAAATTGATTATGCTCTTTTAAGCAAACTGAATTTCATTTGCCTGCTGTTGCTGCCCCTATTTACCACATTAGATTCGAATTTTTTCACTCATGTTCCACATAGCATCGAAGACAGGCGATGTAAGCTATCAGAGTCACTATTTACTAGTCAGAAAATTCAGGAGCAGCTCTAGATGTGGGGGTGAGTCTTGTTTTTCCTCTTAACATTGCCCTGCTAAATTTCTGTGTAAAATTATACACATACCAAAAATACCTACAAAAAATGTTCACACCGCATTCACTACATAAATGCAAAGTTATGTAAAGTAAACATTAATACATTTCTTCATCCCAATTACTCCAAAGTAATATTAACACTTAAAGGTCCTCTATCCTTTTTTCCCTATTTATGAACAAAGGGTACAGAGACGTGTCTAGAATTGTTTTGGCTGGTCTTTTCTTTTTTTTAATAAAAAGTGAAATTATATCATGTACATTACTCTACAAATGTCCTTTCTCACTTAATAATACATCACTGATATATTTCCACATCAGTAGCTGTGGATATAACTTATTTTTCAGTAGACAACTATGAATGCACTTCAAAATTTTTCCAACTATTATATCATTCTGTTCTATTATTGAGGGACATGGAAGACAATGCTAAATGTTTCACTTTATTTAATCTGGCATGATAGTCTTTTTTTCACTAAACTATTGAGAGTCCCTTGGACTGCAAGGAGATCCAACCAGTCCATTCTAAACGAGATCAGCCCTGGGATTTCTTTGGAAGGAATGATGCTAAAGCTGAAACTCCAGTACTTTGGCCACCTCATGCGAAGAGTTGACTCATTGGAAAAGACTCTGATGCTGGGAGGGATTGGGGGCAGGAGGAGAAGGGGACGACCGAGGATGAGATGGCTGGATGGCATCACCGACCTGATGGACGTGAGTCTGAGTGAACTCTGGGAGTTGGTGATGGATAGGGAGGCCTGGCGTGCTGCGATTCATGGGGTCGCAAAGAGTCGGACACGACTGAGCGACTGAACTGAACTGAACTGATGGGGTATTGTACACTTAAAAAGGGGGAATCATATGGTGTGTGAATTATGCTTCAGTAAAGCTGTGATAAGATATGTATGTGTGTGTTTACATTTTAAGTCAATGTGTCCATCCTCAGAACCTGATCCTGTGCTTAGAACATAGTATCAGCTAAAAATATATATATTTATTTATTTATTCAATTAATTTCCTTTTGTGACATAAATCCACTGAAATCAATCTTTTTGTAGTTCTTTGTCATAAATTAAAATAATATGGATTAATGATAAAAACATCTGTGCTTTAATCGCTTTCCCTAAAGAGGTTAAATTTATGATTGAAAAGTAAGATTAACTACGAAATGATGCGAAACTAATGAACATAAAGTATATATCTTAAAGGATCAAGCCAGGGAGCCTCATGTAAAACGTTCTTCTTTTGTTACATAGAAGCCAAGGACAGCCTAAGCTGAGATTCAAGGAGAAGCTGATTTCATATCCCCTCCACCGCCCCAAACTTCCCGCTGTAACACGGATTTAGAACATTAACCAAAGTCGTAAGTGATTCACGAGGGAGTTCATTCCAAGGCGTTTACAAAGCTTCAAATTCCTAACACCATTTTCATCAGTCAGGGTCTGACCGAAAGTCCACCTAAGCCAGGTGGTGGCGGTGACTCTAATGAGTGACCGAGCGCGAGGTCCAGGCTGACTCACGGCCGCCGCCCGGGAGAAGCGCGGGGCAGAGGCGCGCCCGGGTCCTGCTCCGGAGCCTGGAGGCTGGATCCGGGTGCAGAGGCCGCGGGGCGGGCTGCCCGCCCCCCAGGTGAAGCGGCTTCTGCAGGGGAGCCCGCCGCGGCCCTGCGGCCCTGCAGGCGCAGTGCCCCCGTTACTGCCCGGGCCAGAACTGCCCGCGGAGAGCGGACCCAGGGATTCTGCAGACACAGGGCAAGCCTGCCGGTCGAGCAGGGCGGTAAACGAGAGAGGGGAGCACCCGGCACGTTCCTCCAACCTGTAGATCACCTCTCAGAGGTCAGCAGTTATGAATAAAAAGTGGACACGGTAATTAATACATCAGGCACAAATTTACACACATGGACTAGAGTCGTTTGCGGAGATGTTTTCCGGCATGAGTTCCCTTCTTTTTTTATTAAACCTGTTATTTTATATTGGAGTATAGCCGCTTAACGCTGTTGGGATAGTTCAGGTGGACGGCGAAGGGACTCAGCCAGGCCGGCACTCGTGTCCATTTCCCCCAAACTCCCCGCCCGCTGAAGCCGGACACCCCTGTCTTAATGCTTCAATTTCACCGTCAGCGTTTGCAATGAGAATGAATTAATAAGACGATGAGCTCTTCCACATAGGATCGTGTCTGTGCTCTGCAGTGACTAGTTCAGAGCTGATCTGCTTCAGGAATTTCCTTGTCATCGGCATCGTTTACGTCCAGAGGGGCTAAAACACAGACCGTTCCAGAAAATAGCTCCTTCTGAGCTTGGCGGAAGGAGTGATGTCCTATGATTCACTTGTTTTCTCAGCAAAACATGTGTTGAGTAATCGCCCTGTGACAGAACTTGTACCAGACGCTGGGAAAATACAAAGAGGAATTAGCCCCAGCCCTCGTGGAGCGAGCTTCCCTGGTGAGGTTACAGCGCCCGCCTCCAATGCGGGAGACCCGGGTTCGATCCCTGGGTCGGGAAGATCCCCTGGAGAAGGAAATGGCAACCCACGCCAGTGCTCTTGTCTGGGAAATCCCATGGACAGGGAGCCTGGCGGGCTACAGTCCGTCGGGTTTCAGCAAGCTGGATCCTGACTAACCGGCAGCTCCAGAAGCACACCGTCTCTGAAGAAACGCAGGCGAGCAGATGGCTGGTTCCGTGCGCGAACTGACTCTGGAGTCATTAACGGCGTTCATGGGTTTACATGCTCCCGTTTCAGATCTGGCTCCGCCTACTACCTTTGTGTTCTTAAGCAAGTTTCTTAACTTGACATGCATAATAATAATGATCGTGGCAGATTATAGCTTATCAAAAACGGTCATAATGCTCATCCCACATGCGACATGACTTACTTTCTCTTCCCCTCCCTCATTAGGGGTAGAATTAAGTTTTCTACCCCCTTGAATCTGAGAGTGTCCTGGGATTGCATTAAGCAACAGAATACAGTGGCAGGTGGTAAAGAACCTGCCTGCCGATGCAGGAGACCTAAGAGGTGCGGGGTCGATCCCTGGGTCGGGATGATCCCCTGGAGGAGGGCACGGCAGCCCGCTCCAGTGCCTGGAGAATCGCATGGACAGGAGCCTGGCGGCCTACCGTCCATGGGGCCGCAAAGAGTCAGACACGACTGAGCGACTCACACACACACACACACACACACACACACACACACACACACACCCCGCCATGTGCAGATCAGCAGGCTTTCCACTTTGTTCCTTCTTTCTGATTTCAGTGAGCACCGTGCCATCCCACTGTAGTTACACACATACAGGGCTGTGACCCCGTGGAGTCAGTTCTCAGGTAGAGCTGCTCCATTTTGGGGTGTGGGATCTGACAAATGTGAGTGTCTTCACTCACTAATACTGTGACAGAGGTGAGTCAGTTCAGAGCTGCGATCTCCAGTTTGCATATGCAGGTTGGAAGGTGATCAGAAGGAAGAAGCAATCCTCAATGGGCCAACCTGAAGTTATACTCAAGGGTAGAACTTCTGTATCCTGCATAAGTCTCAGGATTAATGTGACCCAATCCTAACTAAATGTGGCAGTCAAAGGAAGTGTTCGGTTATAAAAATCGTTGCTGAAATAAATCAACGTATGCCATTTATCTCTTAGGGGAATTTAGTCAATACTGCAGGACAGAATATTCTTAAATGCCCTTTTCTCTTCCCTTCTCTTCTCCCAGCTTATAGTTGCTCTGAAAGGAATCTCTCTCTTTCTCTTTCTCCCATTTTGCCAGATTTTGTTTTCTTTCATGTGTGTCTCTCTCAGCTCCTATCTGTAGACTGGCTTAGCTTCAGTTCAGTTCAGTTGCTCAGTCGTATCCAACTCTTTGCGACCCCATGAACTGCAGCATGCCAGGCCTCCCTGTCCATTACCAACTCCCAGAGTCCACCCAAACCCATGTCCATCAAGTTGATGATGCCATCCAGCCATCTCATCCTCTGTTGTCCCCTTCTCCTCCCACCCTCAATCTTTCCCAGCATCAGGGTCTTTTCCAATGAGTCAGCTCTTCGCATCAGGTGGCCAAAGTATTGGAGTTTCAGCTTCAACATCAGTCCTTCCAAAGAACACCCAGGGCTGATCTCCTTTAGGATGGACTGGTTGGATCTCCTTGCAGTCCAAGAGAGAGTCTTCTCCAACACCACAGTTCAAAAGCATCAATTCTTCAGCACTCAGCTTTCTTTATAGACCAACTCTCACATCCATACATGACCACTGGAAAAACCATAGCCTTGACTAGATGGACCTTAGCTTCATTGGCATTTCGTTTTGAGTTTCATTCTCTGCCTTCCCTATCCTCGGATTCTCAACAGCCATGGAGAGCCTGAAGAATGACCCTCTTCCTTTTCCTTCCTCGCCTCCAGTCCTATCTCCTTTTCTTATTTTCCTAATCATGCTTTTAGAAAAAATTTAAAAAAGAATCAAATTGCTTAGGATAGAGTGTAATGCTCACTGAGCAGGGGAGGGTGAAGCTGATCAGCTCATACAAAATCCTGTATGTATGGGCTCAGTCAGTTCAGTCGCTCAGTCGTGTCTGACTCTTTGCAGCCCCATGAATCGTCCCTGTCCATCACCAACTCCCGGAGTTCACCCAAACTCATGTCCATTGAGTTGGTGATGCCATCCAGCCGTCTCATTCTCTGTCGTCCCCTTCTCCTCCCGCTTCAATCTTTCCAAGCATCAGGGTCTTTTCTAATGAGTTGGTTCTTTGCATCAGGTGGTCAAAGTATTGGAGTTTCAGTTTCATCATCAGTCCTTCCAGTATTCAGGACTAATCTCCTTTAGGATGGACTGGTTGGATCTCCTTGTGGTCCAAGGGACTCTCAAGAGTCTTCTCCAACACCTCAGTTCAAAAGCATCGATTCTTCAGTGCTCAGCTTTCTTTATAGTCCGACTCTCACATCCATACATGACCACAGGAAAAACCATAGCTTTGACTGACTTCCCTGGTGGCTCAGATGGTAAAAGCATCTGTCTACAAAGCAGGCAACCAGGGTTCGATCCCTGGGTTGGGAAGACCCCCTGGAGAAGGAAATGGCAACCCATCCCAATACTCTTACCTGGAAAATCCCATGGACGGAGGAGCCTGATAGGCTACTGTCCATGGGGTCACATAGGGTTGGATACAACTGAGCGACTTCATTTTTTTTCTTTTTTCTTTTTTTCTTTTTTTTCTTTTGACTAGATGAACCTTTGTTGCCACAGTAATGTCTCTGCTTTTTAATATGCTGGCTAGGTTGGTCATAACTTTTCTTCTAAGGAGTAAGCATCTTTTAATTTCATGGCTGCAGTCACCATCTGCAGTGATTTTGGAGCCCCCAAAATAAAGTCTGTCACTGTTTCCATTGTTTCCCTATCTATTTGCCATGAAGTGATGGGACCGGATACCATGATCACAATGATGAGTAAAACCCCTAGGGAGGTCTCCATACTCAAAGACCAGCTGTAAGAATGGATCCCGTCCCATCTCACTTAGCATCATGTCCTCAAAACTCATTCACATTGTTGCATACGGTAAGACTTCTTTTTATGGCTGAATAATATTCCATTTCATGTCCTGCTAAAGCCTAGCTTGAAGGATTTTGAGCATAACCTTGCTAGTATGTCAAATGAGCCCAATTGTACAGTAGTTTGAACATTCTTTGGGTGCTGAAGAATTGATGCTTTTGAACTGTAGTGTTGGAGAAGACTCTTGAGAGTCCCTTGGACTGCAAGGAGATCCAACCAGTCCATTCTGAAGGAGATAAGTTCTGGGTGTTCCTTGGAAGGACTGATGCTGAAGCTGAAACTCCAATACTTTGCCCACCTCATGCGAAGAGCTGATTCATTGGAAAAGACTCTGATGCTGGGAGGGATTGGGGGCAGGAGGAAAAGTGGATGACAGAGGATTAGATGGCTGGATGACATCACTGACTCGATGGACGTGAGTCTGAGTGAACTCTGGGAGTTGGTGATGGACAGGGAGGCCTGGTGTGCTGCAGTCCATGGGGTCGCAAAGAGTTGGACACGACTGAGCAACTGAACTGACCTGTGTTCCCAGTATATAGAAACAGAATATTGTTGAATGCATACATGACAGAATGAATGAATCTGACCTTTACTAAGATTTCTACCACCCATTTTCTACTGGAGGCTACCTACTTGTTGCCCATCCCTGTATCTGTCAATCGACGGCTCCTTATAAATGTCCACAGCAACTATTCCTGATCTCTCACACCTGCCCATACTCTGTGCCTCTTCCTGCCACCATCATCCCTTTCAGTCAACCCAGTCTCTATTTCCAGCTTGCTGGTGAGAACAAGCTTTGCACGTAACCATTTAAGGTTATGCTTCACAGTCCCCAGCTCCTCCCTGGAGTTTTCTGCTAACAGAAACCTTTTCCAAATCTCATTATTATGATTAAGTGCACACTTTTTTCCTACCGAATGTCTAAAATATATTTCGAACCACATGGAACCATTTTTAAACCCAATGTTGTCTCAAGAAGCCCTGATTCCCCTTCATGTTACCAGTCTCCAGAGCTTGCTTTATGAGAAGTCAAAGGAAAAGGAAAATTTATGTAGATATGTCAATGAGTTTTAGGCTAAAAATAGTTACTTCTAGAAGCCTATCGATTTTAAAACCAGGCTATTGCACATCAAGAAATCTCACTCATTTTTTCTGAGCTCTAGATAGCCTCCATTTTCCTAGTAAACTGTAGCAGGACAGAAGTCAGACGGTGTCTAGGCCGCCTGACAGTTCAGCGGCCAAGTATCCTCCTGCTAACACAGGGGCCGTGGGTTCGATGCCCTGGAGGAGGAAATGGCAGCCCACTCCAGTACTCTTGCCTGGGAAATTCCGTGGACAGAGGAGCCTGGCCGACTGCGGCCCATGGGGTTGCAAAGGGACACGACTTAGCCAACGAGATGGCTTCCATGGACAGACGCAGAGTGTCCGCCCCGCAGGGCTCAGGTTAGCCGTGAGACTGGCTTTCCGGGGGTGAAAGATCGCTGAGAGGCAATCGAGCTCCCTGGGCCCATGTCAGAATGGAGGAGTTTTGAGCTGATTCAAGATAGAAAAATGCATTTAGCCGGTTTCCGTAGGAATTATTGTCAAAAGACTTTGAGGAGAATTATGTGAGCTTGGACCCTTTAAGTATCTCACGTCTGGTTCTCTAGAAGCAGGAACTGGTGTGACCAACAAAGGTGATTTACTGAAGGAGCACCTTTCAGAAAGATCCTACTAAAAAAAAAAAAAAAAAAAAAAAACAAGGGAAGAAGGAAGGAGCCAAGACAAACTCTCAGGGTATTAACAAAGCCGAGTCTTGGCGTCCCCCACGGGCCCGCAGAGCATCAGAGACTCCGTAGGAAAGCCAAGGGCAGTCTTGTGTGCCTCTGTGTCAGCCAGGAAGATGTGTGCCTTCCCGGACGGATGACTTTCCTTGCCTGAGTCGGGGGCAGGAAGCTGTGAGCTGCCGACAGTGAATATTCAGAGCAGGGGGCAGGGGTGCACAGGAAAAGAGAGACCACTGGCCACCTTCTCCCAGGCACCCCATAGGTGCTTTGCATATGTGGTCTTGTGAAATCTCCCTAAAGCTGCTATATCCCCATTCTGTACATAGTTAGCTGAGGCTCACGCTTATTCTAGGCTCTGTAGTGGATCTTGGTGTCCAGTCGCCAAGATGTGTCTGACTCTTCGAGACCCTGTGGACCGCAGCACGCCAGGCCTCCCTGTCCATCACCATCTCCCGGAGTTCACTCAAGTTCATGTCTGCTGAGTCGGTGATACCATCCAGCATCTCAGCCTCTGTCACTCTCTTCTCCTTCTGCCCTCAATCTTTCCCAGAACCAGGGGCATGGACGCAGTGGGTGACCACATCCAGGGTTGTAGTGGATGACCACAGCCTGAATTCATGTTCTGTTATCTTTGACTGCGTTCAAAGCCATTTGTGTCAGAAATAGAGTCAATATACTGAGAACATGTCCCCAACGTATCATGAAAGGTACAACATTAATTGAAAATCTAAAATCTGTAAATAGCAAAACTTCTAGACTTTCTGTAATGTTGTTATATTATTTTTTGACATTTAAAATTACCTACCTTTAAAATGAGAGCTATCACATGGGTTTCAGAAACTAAGCCTTCATTCTGTGTTTACTAAGTGCATGATCTTTGGCAAGTTACCTAACTATGGGCAGTCTGGGTTTCTTGATCTGTAAAATAGGACTTCTGATAATATTACCCTATTAAGGTCTTTATGAAGCATTATTTATTATCTTATTTAGATAGCATACATGTAAAGAACTTTTTAAACTAAATATCATACTCTGAATAATAGTTTTACTGATAATGAAATTTTGTGTTCATACAGCTTTGCAAATATTTTTAATATTTCATAGTGCTCATATTTATTCTGTCTAAATGCCCAAATTCTACTAAATTGATATATTGCAAGTCATTTAGGATGTGGATTTAAGTGATTTGAATTAAGTCACCCAGGAAATACTGGCACTTAAGGATCTGAACGTGGTTCTCTTTGACCTCAAAGCTTATGTGATTAAGGTAATATCGCCTAGAAATGGAAATAACTGATGTGTTTATCCAAAGTCTCACAAGGAAAATTAAAAATGAAAGTCAGCTCTGCAAGGATAGGGCATTAGGGGCTTTAATCTAAAAGTGTCCATGTTCTCAGCTGAGGAAAGAAAGTTGTGTAGATGTGTGTATGTGTGCGTGTGTGCATTGAGTGTAGGAAAGAAAAGTGTATAAAGATAAGTTCTTCCGTGGAGCAGAAGACCAAGGAAAAAGGGACAAAGTGCAGTTCTCACCCTGGAGTCAGGTCTTCAGACAGCTGTAGCTCAACATCTAAGGAGCCTCCCCTTCGACAGATAAGAAGGGCTGCTGGCTTGTTCACGCCAGGGCTGGTCCAGAGCTCAGCTGGGCTGCGTGGCTGGTGATGTGGAACCCCTTTGAAATGAGATTTGTTCCCCTTCAACTGTTGTTCTATTATTCTTAGGAATTCTTTTCTCTCCCAGAAAGCCACAGCCTTGAGTTTTGCTTCAATAATACAGACCAACTTGGCAACGGAAGAAGGCAGACCGCCGCTACAGACTCAATAGGAAACGGTTATAAAAAAGGCTCCAGACCTTGGAGGGAACGATCTTTCACTTTGGTCTGTTCTCCAAAGAGAAAGAAAATGCCGTCTCCTCGGAACGGGGGACCTGAGGTGCATCGCCCTTCTCTGGATTGTGCTGGAAACCGTGGGGCAGCCGTTCGCCCGCCAGCCGCGCAGTGTTGCCAGAGCAGGGCGCCCGGGGCCGACGCGGCGGGCTTCTGCCTCGCCACTCCTCTGCCCCACAGCCTGCAGCGTGACCACTTCCACCCTCTTTTCTCAAGTGAATGATAAAGTGAACATGACCAGTAATGGGACAGTTTGAAATCACGTGCAATGAGAAGACCTCAGCATCTCACCTGGGATAAGCCTATCCAAGGTGGAAACTTGGCCCTAATCACGAGGGCACATTATTGTGCCCAATCGCTCAGTCGTGTCCAACTCAGCGATGCCACGGACTGTAGCCCGCCAGGCTCCTCCATCCATGGGGTTCTCCAGGCAAGAGTACTGGAGTGGGTTGCCATCTCCTTCTCCTGGGGATCTTCCCGACCCGGGGATTGAACCCAGGTCTCCCGCATTGCAGGCAGACGCTGTGCCATCTGAGCCACCAGGGAAGCCCTTTTGCTTAGGTTTGTCACATCCAATAGCTCTCCAGGCAGGGTTACTAACGTAATGTGGGTATACCTTGACACGGACATGCTCATTTTTCTCAGAGGTGAAAAGTGAAAGTGTTCGTTGCTCAGTCTTGTCTGACTCGGCGGCCCCGTGAACTGTAGCCTGCCAGGTTCCTCAGTCCATGGAATTCTTGGGATTTCCCTGGTGGCTCAGACGGTGAAGAATCTGCCTGCAACGCAGGAAACCTGAGTTGGATCCCTGTTAGGAGGATCTCCTGGAGAAGGGAATGCAGCTCGCTCCAGCGTCCTTGCCTGGAGGATCCCGGGGGCTGAGGAGCCGGGCAGGCTGCAGGGCGTGGGGTCCCGAAGAGTCGGACGCGACTGAGCGCCTGGTGCTTGCACCTGGGGCTTCCCTGGGGGCTCAGACGGTAAAAAATCTGCCTGCGCTGCAGGAGACCCAGGTTCAGTCCCTGGGCCAGGAAGATCCCCTGGAGGAGGGCATGGCTACCCCACGCCAGTGTTCTTGCCTGGGGAATTGCCATGGACAGAGGCCACAGTCCACGGGGTCCCAAAGAGTCGGACGCGACTGAGTGACTAGCGTTTTTTTCAGATGAGGTAACTTAATCCCAGATGGTTTGAACAAGTTTCCCAAGAACACATTTTCCAGATTTCTGGCCCCAGTGACACCTAAGCCCAGGGTCCTTTCTCCGTCAGCTCTGTCTCTTCCCCAGGCCCCCATTCCTGTCATGTCATGAAAAGGGTCTCCAAGTCAGCTCTTTTCCATGACCTTTTTTTCCAGCTAAATTTCCCCTGTCAGTGGCTTCCTGGACTTGGCAGGCCCCCAGGGGATTCTTCTGTGGGGCTGGAGGTGTGGGTGATGGTGACTCCAGGGTGCGCGGGGTAACTCTTTGGATGCACTGTTGAACAGGCTCTTTGGATAACAGGAGTCTTTGGCCTCAGGAGCTTCCAAGCAAAGGAAGGAAAAGGCGTGAATTTCAGCATGAGCTGCTGCACAGAATGGGCGCCACGGTGCCGACTGTTTATTAGGACTTTAATCGCTGCAAACGAATCTCAGACAGACTCGGAGGCCGAGGCTACGCGGACAGCCTGCTTTCACCCTAGTTTCCTGGAGTGTAGGACATTTTCCAGTTTCAGCGCTCAGAAGTTTGGGATCAGTCTGGAGGTTACGGTTATTTTCAAAGCTTTAAGCAGACCCGAGCTTGTTCTTGGGTCTTTCCCTTGATCGAGTTAGTGTTATTTTATTTATGTCTCATATGTTTTATACATTTTTGCCTTAAATTCATTTTTCTACTCTCTTATCTTTTTTAAAAGGCAACTTAACTGGGGTATCATTTACATACAATAAATGCACCGTTAAAGTGCAGTTCGGTGAGACTTTAGGAATGTACACACCCATGTAGCCATCGCCTCGGTTAAGACACAGGGTATTTTCACGCGTCCAGAAAGTTCTCTTTTATTCTTCTGCAGTCATCCCCTCCCTACCCAGGGGCACTCACTATAAAATTTCCATCACCATTACTTTCGCCTGTTCTCAAAGTTGATATGAGTAGAATCATACATTATGAACTCTTAGGTCTATTTTCTTTTACTCATAATTTCTTTTGAGACCCATCCATATTTTCGCGTCTGGCAGTAATTATTATTCTTTTCCTAACTTCAATATAATATTTTAAAAAATGAAGTATAGCTGGCTTACAGTGTTGTGTTAGTTTCTGCTGTACAGCAAAGTGGTTCAGTTTTATCTACTTTCTTTTTTATATGCTTTTCCACTGCAGTTTATCACAGGATCCTGAAGCTAGTTCCTTGTGCTGGACAGTAGGCCTGTTGCATCTCCATTCTGTAGTCAGCGATCCGCGCCTGTTAACCCGTCTCCTACTTGGCCCCTCCCCAACCACAGTCTCCCGCGGCACCCACAAGTCTGATTTGTGTCTGTATGACAGAGCTTAATTCTAAGTTTATATAATTTATTAAATGTTGAAATAATTTATACTTATTGGGAGTTGGTAAAAATATTACTTCCAGGTTCTCCTTATGTTAACATCTGGGAAATAGATGTATTTCTGCTAACCTGTAGATACACACATCTCTGCTCATGTCTGAGTTGATCAGTCTGTATGTGTGCGTACACACAGATATGAGTAGATACGCAGATTCTAAGGTGCACACACACTGGGAGAAACCTGAGGTCCCGTGGTGTCTCTGATTCCAACCTGGCGGTCTCACGGGGCTCATTCTAACATCTTGCCTTTGTTAACTTGCAGCTCCTTTTCTCTGACTGTGAGAAACCTGTCTCTCGCCATCGGCGGTTTACTGACTGAACTGGTCCGTCTCAGTCTATGTGTAAAGTTATTTCAGAATGGTTATTCATATCCCTGCAAGAAGCAAAAATTTCAACCAGAGTACAGAGTGCGGTTTCCCCTATATACGGTATGAAAGAAAGTGAAAAGTGAAAGTGAAGTCGCTCAGTCGTGTCCAACTCTTTTCGACCC
Source organism: Cephalophus harveyi (assembly GCA_006410635.1). Taxonomy (NCBI): domain Eukaryota; kingdom Metazoa; phylum Chordata; class Mammalia; order Artiodactyla; family Bovidae; genus Cephalophus; species Cephalophus harveyi. Next base: position 113,623 of record SJYT01021481.1, read on the forward strand.
CAAGGACTGTAGCCCGCCAGGCTCCTCCGTCCGTGGGATTCTCCAGGCAAGAATACTGGCGTGGGTTGCCATTTCCTTCTCCAGGGGATCTTCCCGACCCGGGGATCGAACCCAGGTGTCCTGCAATGCAGGCAGGCGCTTTACCCTCTGAGCCACCAGGGAGCCCCGTATACGTTATACGTGCAGTGTATGTCAGAAGAGTTGCTTTTTCTACAGGTGTGTTGAGAAGTGATTCCTCCCAGACCCACTTTTTGACAAAGATATTTAGACCAGTTTATTTCTTCCCCTTCCCCTCCAGTTGGGTTATGCCATTCATCTGTAAGAAAGTTAAATTCACTTGTTGCGGCCTGCATTTAATCTTCCTTCCTCCCCACTGTCCTGCTTGAGTGTTTCCATTTTGCATGTGGTAAAAATGACTCTCTACTGGCCTAGTTCTTCGAGTTTTAACAGTGTAGAGTCATGTGTCCACCACCACAGTAATATCGTCTCAGCAGTTATGTCACACTAGCAGTTCACTGTTTTTTAGTAAAAAAATTGAAAAAATATACCATAATTTATCTACTTAGAGAAATTTATTTACCCATTTAGAGATGGTTAGATGGCATCGCCAACTCAAAGTCCGTGACTCTGAGCAACCTCTGGGAGACAGTGAAGGACAGGGAAGCTTGGCGTGCTGCAGTCCATGGGGTCACAGAGTCGAACACAACTTAGCAACCGAACAGCAACAACCTAACCCTTTACTTCTTGCTGGACACCTGGTTTGCTTCCCCCCAGGCTTGGCCCTTCTAGATATAGTTGCAGTAATCATTCTGATCCAGGCCTTTTTGTGGACGCAAGCTTTTGCTTATTTTGGTTAGATCCCTAGAAGTGGAGTTGCCAGAACATAAGGAAAGAGGATGTCTACTTAAAAAAAAAAAATCTTTTCCAAAGTGCTGTACAATTTTATGTTAACTAGTGATGATGAATGAACATTCCAGTTCCTCCACATTATCATTTTGCTCTAGAAGGTTTTAATTTCAGCCATTCTAAAATTAGAACGCTCTGCCACACGGCTTCAGTTTGCATGTCCTGCTGGCTAGCGAGGTCGAGCACACTTTGATGGCTGTTGGCCTGTCCCCACCATCACACCTACAGAGTCAGCTGTCATGTTCACGGTGAGAAAAGACACGCAGGCTGTGGATGCAGGACGTGGGCATCGCTGAGAGCCCGTGACTCTGCTTGCACGTGTGTTATGGACGTGCCGGAGTGTGCTAACCACGCGCTTGTTGAAGGGCATCTGGCTTGTTTCCCGCTCTGTCACGTGTGAAGTGTGAACATCTGGGCGCTGCTTTCTGCTTTCTGCTCATGTGTTCGTTTCTCTGGGGTAAATGGATAGGAGGGCCATGACTGGGTTTTTGACCCATTGGATAGTCAACAGTGTGTTCAATTTCATGGTATGTTAGGTCTCATGTTAGTTTACTCTGCTGCGGGCTGATGTAACTGTTCTGAGCGCTTTTAAGGCAGGCTAGGCCAAGCTTTGATGTTCAGTAGGTGTATTCAATCCATTTTGGCTCAACAGTATTTTCAGCTTACGATCGTTTACAGGGATGTGACCGCGTCAGCTGGTGCTGGTGGTAAAGTATCCGCCTGCCAACGGAGGAGGCGCAGGTTCGACCCCTGGGCCGGGAAGCTCCCGGAGGAGAGCACTCCAGTGCTGCTGCCTGGAGACTCTCATGGGCAGAGGACCTGGTGGGCTGCCGTCCACGGGGTCGCAGTCGGACGGGACTAAAGTGAGGGCACACGGACCCCATCGTGTCCCACATACCAAGTTCTGTACTTAAGTTCTGTACTTAAACAACCTTTATTTCATTCCTAAAAGTTGTCTTGTTCTTTTCCCCAAGTATATCCGCTCAGTATCTGTTTGTGTACCTTTTACCCTGGTTTCCCAGGTGGCTCTGGTGGTAAAGCACCTGCCTGCCAGTGCAGGAGCTATGAGAGGCGCGGGATCCATCTGTGGGTCGGGAAGGTCCCTGGGGGAGGGCATGGCAACCAGCTCCAGGGTTCTTGCCTGGAGAAGCCCGTGGGCGGGGGAGCCTGGCGGGCGACAGTCCATGGGGTTGCAGTCAGACACGACTGAAGCGACTGAAGCACGCAACTTTCACCCTAGCTTTACTTCAACAGTTTACATCTAGCTGCTTGTATCTTGTGTCTGACAGTTCTGAGATCTGAGGTCCGAAGGTGTCTAAATTTTTGCTTCCTGTAACTTTCACCGGTGGTGGCTTATCCTGTGTTTGGTGACCTTTGACTATAAACTCACAGATGGTTGACTTTAATCTGTGGGCACCCCAAGATGTAAGTTAAGAATGCTGTCCTTCAGAGAAGATTCCTATTTGTTCAGCCACTCTACCCCTCTCTCGTGGTCTTTGGTAAATGCAGATTCTAAGGCCCACCTTCCCAGCCTCCTGTTCCAAAGCTAGTCTTCTGATTCACTGAATACGCTGAATGCAATGTATGGAATACACAGAAGATATATCCTTAAGAAAACCTCAGGCTTTACTAGTTAGTCCCTCAACCATCATACCTCTTTTTAAATAGAGACCTTGGGGATTTCTTCTTCCACCTAGAAAGCGTAATTTTACGCAGGGTTGACTGTTTTGTTTAGAATAGGCCATCAATAGTAGAAACAGCCCGTGACTCTGCTTGCACGTGTGTTATGGACGTGCCGGAGTGTGCTAACCACGCGCTTGTTGAAGGGCATCTGGCTTGTTTCCCGCTCTGTCACGTGTGAAGTGTGAACATCTGGGCGCTGCTTTCTGCTTTCTGCTCATGTGTTCGTTTCTCTGGGGTAAATGGATAGGAGGGCCATGACTGGGTTTTTGACCCATTGGATAGTCAACAGTGTGTTCAATTTCATGGTATGTTAGGTCTCATGTTAGTTTACTCTGCTGCGGGCTGATGTAACTGTTCTGAGCGCTTTTAAGGCAGGCTAGGCCAAGCTTTGATGTTCAGTAGGTGTATTCAATCCATTTTGGCTCAACAGTATTTTCAGCTTACAATCGTTTACAGGGATGTGACCGCGTCAGCTGGTGCTGGTGGTAAAGTATCCGCCTGCCAACGGAGGAGGCGCAGGTTCGACCCCTGGGCCGGGAAGCTCCCGGAGGAGAGCACTCCAGTGCTGCTGCCTGGAGACTCTCATGGGCAGAGGACCTGGTGGGCTGCCGTCCACGGGGTCGCAGTCGGACGGGACTAAAGTGAGGGCACACGGACCCCATCGTGTCCCACATACCAAGTTCTGTACTTAAGTTCTGTACTTAAACAACCTTTATTTCATTCCTAAAAGTTGTCTTGTTCTTTTCCCCAAGTATATCCGCTCAGTATCTGTTTGTGTACCTTTTACCCTGGTTTCCCAGGTGGCTCTGGTGGTAAAGCACCTGCCTGCCAGTGCAGGAGCTATGAGAGGCGCGGGATCCATCTGTGGGTCGGGAAGGTCCCTGGGGGAGGGCATGGCAACCAGCTCCAGGGTTCTTGCCTGGAGAAGCCCGTGGGCGGGGGAGCCTGGCGGGCGACAGTCCATGGGGTTGCAGTCAGACACGACTGAAGCGACTGAAGCACGCAACTTTCACCCTAGCTTTACTTCAACAGTTTACATCTAGCTGCTTGTATCTTGTGTCTGACAGTTCTGAGATCTGAGGTCCGAAGGTGTCTAAATTTTTGCTTCCTGTAACTTTCACCGGTGGTGGCTTATCCTGTGTTTGGTGACCTTTGACTATAAACTCACAGATGGTTGACTTTAATCTGTGGGCACCCCAAGATGTAAGTTAAGAATGCTGTCCTTCAGAGAAGATTCCTATTTGTTCAGCCACTCTACCCCTCTCTCGTGGTCTTTGGTAAATGCAGATTCTAAGGCCCACCTTCCCAGCCTCCTGTTCCAAAGCTAGTCTTCTGATTCACTGAATACGCTGAATGCAATGTATGGAATACACAGAAGATATATCCTTAAGAAAACCTCAGGCTTTACTAGTTAGTCCCTCAACCATCATACCTCTTTTTAAATAGAGACCTTGGGGATTTCTTCTTCCACCTAGAAAGCGTAATTTTACGCAGGGTTGACTGTTTTGTTTAGAATAGGCCATCAATAGTAGAAACTTATGCACTGTTCTTTTACATTTTTTTTGGTATATGCTCTCCCTAAATTGGCTTACTCAGGACTTCCCCACCAGACCAGTTGTTGAGACTCCAAGCTCCCAAAGCAGGGGGCACGGATTTGATCCCTGGTCATCGAACTAAGATCCCATAAGCCACACAGCATGGCCAAAAACCCAAAACCCTAAACTGGCTTTCTCCTCCAAGTCTAGCTAAGCCCTCCCCTAGTCCAGCGAACGGCCCGGTTGTTTCTGAGCGCCCGCACTGCTGCTTTATTTGCATACTGATTCTTCTGTTCTGTTACTTCTTTAAAACGCCCAAAGTTACTTTTTTTCACCTTAGGTTATGAATAGACAAACTAGCTATGTACCAACTCTTGTTACTTTCCCCCTACCTACGTACACCTCAGCACAGTGCCTGCCTCCTAATAAACGCTGGTTGACAATGTTCTGTCTTCGATATTTTCTGTCAAACTGATTTGTGTAGAGTTGGAGATAATATTTTGTTTAGTGAAGAATGTGCTGGAGGTAGCGGGAAAATGGGGAGTTGAGTTTTCTTAGCAAACATTCCAAATGTGACTGTTGGTGGAAGGATTTCTGAGTGGCATGCAGAATGGAGATAAGGGGTAGGAAGTTTAAATGTTGATTTTCTTTCAAAAGTCATGCAAAGCTAAACAAACAACCGTGGGTCTTAAAGAGATTTTTATTTTCAAAACTGGCCTTTGCCCTGAAGTTAATCACGACACAGGGAGTAACGTGAACGTAACTATGATGCCCCCTACTGGCCATTTTCTGCCAGCGCAGAGGGCAGAGTGGAGGGGGCCGACACGCCGGGAATTCTGAAATGCGGATATTCTGTTCTTTAAGCCAATTTATCCACTCAGAAATCTAAAAAGATTTTGCTTTCTCCAGAAAGCAATCACTCATAAAAGAACAAACTATGGCTGAATAAATAAAATCCATTCTCTTAAAAAATAATACATACCAATTTTCCCCACCAAAATATTGACATTTACTGCTTCACAGTCAGAAAACTGACTTACTCAGGATCCTTGCTCCCAAAGAGCTCAGAGTATTGTGGGGATACAGATATACAAACAAAAACTCACTCACTGAGACAGATTCAATATGGGTTTGCATACAATCCGGAAGCAGAGGTGAGCCAAAGATGGGGTAGAGAGGCGGTGACCTTTGGCTTCAGTTCTGGAGGTTGAGGCTGGTGGGAGGAGGGAATTCCAGGCAGATGAAGCTTGGGCTGGAGGCCTACTCTGCACTTTCTGGTGGTGGCTTGATCACAGGCTGCCTGTGGGGCTTCGGCCAAAAGCAGCTGGAAGGAGCGGGTACAGGATCCAGCGGTGCACCGATGCGGGCATCGGTGAGGGACTCAGGTTTGCGTGTTGGAAACGACGGATCAGAGAGAAATGTAACCTGGTGAGTGGTGGTGGTTTACTCGCCAAGTCGTGTTTGACTCTTGCAACTGTAGCTGCAGCCCACCCGGCTCCTCCAAATATGGGTTTGCATACAATCCGGAAGCAGAGGTGAGCCGAAGATGGGGTAGAGAGGCGGTGACCTTTGGCTTCAGTTCTGGAGGTTGAGGCTGGTGGGAGGAGGGAATTCCAGGCAGATGAAGCTAGGGCTGGAGGCCTACTCTGCACTTTCTGGTGGTGGCTTGATCACAGGCTGCCTGTGGGGCTTCGGCCAAAAGCAGCTGGAAGGAGCGGGTACAGGATCCAGCGGTGCACCGATGCGGGCATCAGTGAGGGACTCAGGTTTGCGTGTTGGAAACGACGGATCAGAGAGAAATGTAACCTGGTGAGTGGTGGTGGTGGTGGTTTACTCGCTAAGTCGTGTTTGACTCTTGCAACTGTAGCTGCAGCCCACCCGGCTCCTCTGACCGTGAGACTCCCCAGGCCAGAACGCTCGAGTGGGCTTCCACCTTCCACCTCCTCCTCCAGCGACCTTCCCGACCCAGGGATCCAGCCCGGGTCTCCTGCACTGCAGGCGGCTTCGTTACTGACCGAGCCCCAGGGCAGCCCGGGTGTGTTACACGGGCTTTCACCCCAGGATCCTTGCCTGGGGAGACACTGGACCTGAGAACGTGCTTTTTTGGGCTGCGCTGGGTCTCGGTTGCAGCACGCAGGCGTCTCTGGTTGTGGACGTGGCTGCCCCACAGCAGGGGGATCTTGGCTCCCCGAGGAGGGCTTGAACCCGAGTCCCCTGCATTGCAAGGGGACTTGGGGATTCTTAACCCCTGGACCATCACAGGAGTCCTTTTTTTCTTTTTTCATATTTATGTGAGTGATTAGATTTTGAGTACTGCCCCACAGCAGGGGGATCTTGGCTCCCCGAGGAGGGCTTGAACCCGAGTCCCCTGCATTGCAAGGGGACTTGGGGATTCTTAACCCCCGGACCATCACAGGAGTCCTTTTTTTCTTTTTTCATATTTATGTGAGTGATTAGATTTTGAGTGAGAGAGCTGGGTGTTAGCGTGGAGGAGAGACTGGAGGGGTCTCTAGTGACTCAAAACTACTGCAGTAATTCCGGAGGTAACTGCCCAGGTGTTGCGGTGGAGATGCGGAACTGGAGGAAAATTCCAGAGACTTCCGGATACATCTGAACACAGCTGGTGACCAGCTGCGTGTAGGTGAGAGGCACGGGAGGGTAACAGTATCACCTGTCTGCCTGGGTAAAGTACTATTAACTAAGAGAAAAAATGTGAGCAGAGGAACAGATGGGAGCAGGGATTGAGTTTATTTGGAGACACGTTCAGTATGAGACATCTGCAACACATTGAGAGGCTTCACTCGGCCTCTGGAAGCATGAGTCTGGAGCTCAAGAGAGAGAATTCTAGAACGATGCTGTCTATTCGGGGAATTCCCCAGCCTTTGAGTGCGGCTGACTTAAAGAGCCGCATCCATTGAACAGAAAAGAAAGGAAGTGACGGTGATGCTTCAGAGAGTAGGCTGCGAGAGGCACGGCCGTTTCCTGCTTGCCTCCGCTCTCGGTTCACTGCCGGGGGAAGGCAGGCGCCAGGCGATGAGGACGCTCAGCTACGAAGACGGAGAGGAAGGCGAGGCTGAGGCGGCACCGCAGCTCCGTTCACGTCTCGACTGCAAGCTCGCGGCAGACCCTCGGGGCAGGATGCTGGCTGAGGCGCCCGGAGCGCCTGACCCCGGACCTGTGCCGGAATAAGCAGGCCCCGCTGGACGCTACCAGGCCTGGGGACAGCGCGTTCCGAGCATCGGGAACCCGGCACTCGCGGCCCCACGCAGGCGGGCTCAGCGGGCTCGCCTCTGCTCTACCGGCGGCCCCCGGGCACTGGAGCGCGGCCGGGCGCGGGGGGCGCTGTCTGGTGCCGTCACTGGAGTGGCATGATATGAATGTGAACAGGAGGGGTCGTGTGCAATATAGAAAGTATGACCAGATAGTTCTTATGTCCAAACCTGAAGGAAAATCACACAGCGATCAGCTCATTTCTTTCTGTAGCAACTAGGGATTACTGCCTTCAAAGCACTCACCCTCCGATGCTTATTTTTGGATGGCCTCCTATCTGACAGGCACCATGCTGGGTGCTACGCTGATGAAGAAAGTGAGGTTTTCTGCAGGGAAAGAAATCTTGGTCTAGGCAGGCTTCATTATATACTTCTTACAAATTTAATTTACTATGGCTTTTGAAACTAAAAAAACTTTTTCCAAAAAGTTAACTGTCTCATTAGGAATGCATATGCACAGAAATAGTAAGTCACAATTTCACAGGCTCATAAACACTTAGAAACTCTAAATTGCTAACTGGCTATTTCAGTTGACGTGATAACCTGTCTCACCAACTGCCTGCATGCTTTCCCAGAGGACATTCTTACCACACAGACATTTTTAAAACAATGGACTATTTCATCCACTCTTGCACACCTACTCTTAGTAAAACACAGAACAAGTTGTAGTTTTTAAATATGGACGCTGAAAGCAGTTTACACGAATCATATTGTTCAAGTGAAACAGAAGTCCTGAATTTTGTAACACCATGAGTGCATCAGGAAACCTGGAGAGATGCAACTGTGATTGAATGTGTGAAGCTGTCAGAGTTAATCTTCATCATCTCTTTGAAGAGGTATTATCTGAATCTCTTTGGCTATCCTTTCTGCTAATGTTTTACTGCTTGAAGCAATTACTCTTCGTGACATCAAATCAAATGGTCCACCTAAAATCAAATATGGAAAATGGTTATATCTTGTAAAAAATAATTCCTATAAAACAAGCATAGCAGTATGTACTACGGTTGATCATAACATTTAATATTTTCTATTATCTTAACACTACACTGTGTATAAGCACAATGTTTAGGCTTCGCTCATAGGTAGTGAGTCTCTGAGCATCCTCTAGAAGCCCGTTTTGAGGCAGTGGGGCTGAGCCCCGCCGCCCTCCTCTCCCCTTCGGCGTGCTCCACTCTTGCCTTCGTTGCTCTCACTACCTCTTTCACGCCTGGAACCTGTCGACAGAGATTCGTTCGCACACTGCCCTCCTGCCCAGTCCTTCATTCTTCGCTGCTTTTCTCCCAGACTGCTGGTAAACGGTTTTAACCCAGGTTCACTCTTGACTTTTAAGCATTTCGTCATCAGTGCAGAGAAAGTATGTAACCCCCCAGGGCCAAGGCAGAAAGTGATGGTGGAGGAAGCCCATACTCAGCTGCCACCACGGTCACCACTCAAAGGGATCTTGGTATGACCTCAGATCCGGTGCCTTTCTAGACTTTTTCTATAGCCTCTCGAGAGTTCCTGGTACTCAAAGTTGAAGAGGCTTGAAAGTGAGAGTGAAAGTTGCTTAGTTGTGTGTGACTCTTTGTGACCCCATGGACTATACAGTCCTTGGAATTCTCCAGGCCAGAATACTGGAGTGGGTAGCCTTTCCCTTCTCTAGGGGAATCTTCCCAACTCAGGGATTGAACCCAGGTCTCCTGCATTGCAGGCAGATTCTTTACCAGCTGAGCCACCAGGGAAGCCAGGTGGCTTCCACCAGGGGAGAGGCTTAGCCATTTATTATTGTTAACTGTACACTACCATTAGCTTCTCATTTTTGCCTCTGTCCCCCAATATCTGCTATTTTGATTCTGCAGAAAATTACATGGTTTGTGTTGCCTGAATAGCTGAAGTATAAACATTGAAAAAAATGTTAAAGGAAACATTTAAAGATACATCTAAAAAAAAAATGCCATATTTGGAGGACAGTCCCATAGGTATGGAAAGAAAATAAAGCCTTCCTGTTCCGCAGTTTTACCTGTGACATCCAGGAGCACTCCGCCAGCTTCAGTCACAATGATGCCAGCACCGGCAACATCCCAGCAGTGGATCCCCATTTCATAATACGCGTCCGCAGCCCCAGCGGCCACCAGGCACATGTTCAGAGCTGCTGTTCCAACACCCCGGATCCTAACAGACAAGACGGGAAAAAATAATTCTTCAAATAAGGCATTCCTCCTTAGCTGCAGTTTCAAGTGTGGACTGAGATCACCTGAGCCAATCTACAGACTGTTAAAAACAAAAGGGGTGGTACTTAATTTTAAAATCAAAATACGTAAAACCTAATTATCATGATACACTCCCTACATATGACAGAATGAAGCCTAACAAAGCAATCATGTGTAAGAAAAACAGTAAAATGATGATACTTTGGGAAGAAAAACACGAAAAAAATGCACTCATTCTGCCACCATGGCATGCATGCCTTGTCACTGTGGGCTACACCCGGGGACGAGAGCCCCACCACACAAGGCATCTGCAGGAGTTTCGTGCAAGTGCACCCCTGGCCACCCCCAGCGGCGCGGGCATCAGCGCGTGCGGCCAGGAGGTGACGGCCCCGCTGGGCTCTCTGACACCGAGGCCTGCCTGCGAGGCCTGCTTCACGTCTGCCTTCTCACTGAACCCTGTCCTTGGAAATACACCAAGTTAGGGTAAGTATAGACATCACTTTATCAGCCATTATAGTAATAACTGATTCAGGAAAGAATCATCAATAAATGTTAAAGATTGATATTTACACATCAAAGTATCTCCCTATAAGATACATAATAATTACGATGGGAAAGATGGCAAGATCACTACCAAGTGATCAAAGTTAGCATCCAGTAATGGGACAAAGGGCGTCCCTGGTGGCTCAGCTGGTAAAGAATCCGCCTGCAACGCAAGAGACCTGGGTTCATCCCGGGGTTGTGGGACTCCCTGGAGGAGGGCATGACAACCCGCTGCAGTATTCTTAAATCCCAGGCCATGGGGTCACAAAGAGTTGGACACAACTGAGCGACACACACACACACACACACACGAACAAAGGTACCCTGTGTCTCCTGTGGACTGAGAAGGAGGACATAACAGTGCTTCTGCTGCATTTCTGCCAAAAACGCATAACCCAACTCTAATCAAGAGGAAATCCAACAAACTCAAATCAAAAGACATGCTGTAAAGCAACCGCCCTACATTTTTCAAGTGTCAAGGTCATAAAAGATAAAGGCTGAGCAACTGTTCCAGATTAAGAGGCACTGATGAGGGCTTCCCTGGTGGCTCAATGGTAAAGAATCTGCCTGCCAATGCAGGGATACAGGTTCGATCCTTGGTCCGGGAAGACCCCACGTGCCAAGGAGCAACTAAGCCCAAGCACCACAACTACTGAGCCAGGGCTCTAGAGCCTGGGCGCTGCAACTCCGTCACCCGTGGGGGGCTGTGCGTCCGGACCAGAGGAGGCCCCGCAGGGAGGAGCCCCCACACCCCCGTGGAGAGCAGCCCCCACCGCCACAACCAAGACCCAGCACAGCCACATTATATAAATCTAAAAAAAAAAAAAAGCTTGATGAGAATAACACTTAAAGTGCAGCATATGATTCTGGCTTGGACCTTGGATTGGAATTCTTTCAAAATTTAACTGTCACTATATTAGACAATGTATCAAAGCTAATTTCCTGATTTTTATAACTGTGTTGTGGTTATCTTGGCGTATGTCCCTTTTATCAAAAATATACACACTGAAGTATTTAAGAAAAAGGAGTCGCCATGTCTGTAAATTAACTACTTTCAAATGGTTTTTACTAAAACCTCTTTTTTTAATTGTTTGAAAATGAAAGTGAAAATCACTTAGTCATGTCTGTCTGACTCTCCATGGAATTCTCCAGGCCAGAATACTGGAATGGGTTGCCATTTCCTTCTCCAGGGGATCTTCCCAACCCAGGGATTGAACCCAGGTCTGCCGCATTGCAGGCAGACGCTTTACCCTCTAAGGCACCAGGGAAGTCCTCTGAAAATAAAGCAGTCAGGATTGTTCACTGAGACCCTTCATTATTTTTTAAGAAATAAGAGGATTCTACATGTCAGTAATATTGTATGATACATGGAATCTAATTTTAAAAAATTGAGACAAATGAACTTATTCACAAAACAGAAACAGACAGATACTGAAAGCACGCTTATGGTCGACAGGGGAAACATGGGGGAGGGATCAATCAGGGCTGAGATGAACACACACCACTGTATGTAAGACAGACAACCAACAGGGGCCTACTGTCTAGCATAGCGAAGTCTATTCAATATTCTGGGATAACCCATGTGAGAAAAGAATCTAAAAAAGAACGAATATGAACGTGTGTAAATGAATCACTTTGCTATACACCTGAGACCAACACAACCCTGTAAATCAACTATACTCCAATAAAATTAAAATTAAAAAAGAAATAATGTGGTATCTGTTTTGTATCTAAAAAATAAATGTAAACTAGTACTGTGCCTAGTACATCCTTCATGCCAAAACAATTTAACAACAAAAAAGGACCGAATTACATGATGCCCTTGATTTTTAAATACATTTTACTGCCTACAGTTTTATTATATATCAAAATTAAGAACTAGCAACTCCAAAAATGTCCATGGATATATAAATCCAAATTAACATTATGGCTTTTTTCAGTTATCAAGAATGGTGCACTTGCCCCACTTTCTCAGGGGATATGTGATAGTTCATATCTCACATCATAGAAAGAAAATACCAAGATCTTCCACAAATCATCTCTCGGCATTCTATTCAGACACGGAACCCTGGGCTGGAAGACCAACGCCAGATGCAACGTTTCTGTCTACTTCTGATGTATCTCAACAGCTCTCTGGCAAGAGGTCTTTTGATCAGTAAGTATCATCTTTTATGGGTAAGTATTACTAAAGATAGTACTTAATCGCCAAACAATTGAGGCTGTGGCCTAGATTTTGCAAATGTGTTCTGTCTGAATCCTATGTTAGTCTGATCTTCCTTTAGGTTAGGATGGTATAGAGCTAAAAAGAATCTATCTTCAGAATCACAAAGATTTGAGTTTGCTCCCCTGCTCAGCTGCTTAAAAGCTGTAATTGTGAAAGACGTTTCTTCTTCAAGTTTTACTCTTCTTGTCATCGAAATGGGGATAACCAACTTGGCTACGGCTGCAATGATTAGAAACAGCAGAAGCCAAGCGCCCAGCAGAGGGCCTAGCAGATTAGAGGGCCTCTAAAGAGGAGCCAGTCATAGCCAAATCATGCCCTAAAGCAACACACAAGAAACATCATCGACGTAAACAAATACAGTGTATTTCATTAAATGAATCCCAAAAAGTTAAAAAAAGGAAATTGATCCATAGTGATTTACTTCGCCTCATAAATCTCACTTACAATTAATATACAGTTATACTTCAATTTAAAATAAAGGAGGTGGTGAGCTTCCCTGGTGATCTAGTGGTAAAGAATCCACCTGCCAATACAGGGGATGCGGGGTCAATCCCTGGTCTGGGAAGACCCCACACGCCATGGAGCAGCTAAGCCTGGAAACCACAACGGCCAACCCACGTTCCAGAGCCCGAGAGCCACAACCACGGAAGCCCGTGAGCCACAGCTCCCGAGCCCGTGGGCCCTGAAGCCCGAGAGCCACAGCTCCCGAGCCCGTGGGCCCAAGCCTGTGGCCCGCCATGGAGGGCAGCCCCCACTCGTCACAACTAGAGAAAGCCTGAGCACGGCAACGAAGACCCAGCACAGCCAGAAATAAATAAATAAGTCTTTAAAAAGTAAAAGAAATGAAAAATCCTGAGACATGAAAGAGAAAATGACATGCCAATCCCCGCCTCCCACACCTGACAGAGATTCATAACAGAAACTACACAGAAGAACAGAACTGACGAAGAAAGAACTGAAACCAGGAACCCAGATCACAAAGTGAACAGAAACGGGAAGAAGTAGACACAGCCGCACGTAACTACAGTGAGACATCAAACACCATTAATAATAAAGCTTGTGGGCTTTTTCTGGCTGATAAAGTTGCTCTGCAAAAGGAAAAGTAAGCCCAGAAGTCAATGAAATAAAAGAAGGAGAAAATAATATAAGAGATAATAGAACTCAGAAATGAAGGGGAATAAAAAAAAGACAAAACTTTATCAGAATTAAGACTGAATCACAACGTACCCTTAAAGAGAACCGATGCAAACGAAAACTTGAAAAAGGGCTGTGAGAAAAAAATAAAGTAAAAAGGGCCAGAGAGAAAGTAACAGAAGATACAAAGGAGGTTGAATGTTCCTGCTGGTGTCTTTGAAGAAGAAAATGAAAACTGCCTAAGTGAACTAATATTTAAAATTCAAGAAAACTTGCCAGAAAAAAAGAAAAGAGACATTAATCTACCAATTAAAGGGAGAAAACCATCCCACAACAAGCAACTCTAAGAATTCCAAGATATACCCTTATAAAAGTGTCAGCCATGAAAGATTAAAAGAAAAAAAAAAAGTCTCAGAGACTCCAAACAAAACATGAAATCATTTAAAAGCCAATAAAATCAGACTGGCACCAGATTTTTCAAAAACAACATACAAAGCAAAGCAACAGTGAAATAGCATTTTTAAAGAAATATTCTTCATACTTTCTTTCACTAAGGATGTTCTATCCAGCCAAGCTGTCCTTGGAGTTTCAAGACCATAGGAAAACAGTTTGGAATATGCCAGAGATCATGGCATACCACGCACAGGAGCCCTTCGCAAGGAATCTACTAGAGGATGAGCTTCACCAATCCAAAGGTGATGATAGGTGTTAAAGCAAAAAACAGAGACCAGTCTTGAAAATTCCCTGAGCAGACCAAATCAGTTTAGTCATGAAAACAAAGCTTAATTTAGCACATTTTGCAAAAGTAACTAGACCTGGATCATCTCTTGCTTATGCTTCTGAAAACTACAAGCAAACCTTAAATTGTTTCTCAAAGTGGATAAGAGTTAACCACTAATCAATTCCTTATCATTTAAGAAAACTCTATTATAGCCAATCATTTTGAAGAATAAGTAGTCGCTGCCTTCTCAGTGTATAAGCTGCTTTATAACAATACATGGCTGAGCCTCATCCCATGTTTTGGTCTGGGTGTTCCTGGTTTGCAAAGTGTCTTTTTGGTGTGTGCACAATAAATATTGAATTCAGTGATTCAGGGGTTTCTGAGCTTCTGACACCAGGAAGTCTCCACAGGACAGTGGCCATTTTATAAAGGAAAAACTAAGACCACGGGATGGGACTCCGGGTGAGACAATGCGCAGCAACAATATGCCCAATAGACTGGAAAGACTGCAACTTAAAAAAAAAACCTAGACTAAGAGGGAGAGAAAAAGAGAGAAGCAGAGGAAAATCCCTGAATGTCAGACAGGTGACCGGCGGCAGCCAGCAGTTCCGGAGTCTTTATAGAACTAACGCAATGGTCACGAAAGAAAAGAGAACATCAAGGGCACTATAAAGAGCTTTAATATAAAAGAAGCCCACGAGAGTAAAATGGAATACTTTATGAACAGAAAAAGAGAAAACAAAGAGGATGCACTAAATAAGTAGAGTACTTAATATACAACCTAACATAATATACAAATCACAATACAATTACAACATAAGATAATACAAAATTGAGACCAAACAAAATGGTCATAAAAATAAATGAACAAGCCTAACATTTTCATTAAAAAAAAAAAAAAGATTTTCAAATTGATTATAGAGCAAAACTCCACTCTATGGTGTATTCAAGAGGTGCACTTAAAATGCACTGATTTCAAAACCACTAAAAATAAAGGTGGACAAAGATTAACGAGACAAATGGAAACAATGAGAAGAGCGGGGACTGCGATTCTAGATTTCAAGTCCAGACATCAAAGTGCAAAGTGTACTTTTTTTCCAGTGCATATAGAAGTTCCCTAAAAACTGATCATATACGGGGGCACAAAGGAAACATAAAGCTCCATGAAATATATTACAATGTAATAAAACTACAAATTAAAAAACAAAACTAAGAAAGCACAAAAAGCATTTCCCCATGGAAGTTTAAGAATACAACTCTTGGGTAAAAGGGGAAATACAAACAGAAGTTACCAGAAAAATAACTGCAATGAAAACACATGAGAATCTGTGAGATACATTTAAAGCAGCAATCAGATAAAAACTCATAGCCTAAATACTCACCTCAATAAAAATCAAAACATAAAAATAAATTCTCTACTTAAAAAGGAAAAAAAAACAGGAAACAACAAAATGAATGACAAGAAAGCACCATGAAGAAAATAATAAAGCAGGGAGGATAAAGACAGCAGGCCAGGTTAATAATCCAATCCTGGTTCTTTCTTTGAAAAAAAAACTGACAAACTGCCAAGTAATTTAATCAAGATTTTTAAAAAAGAACAAGAAGTAACATAAAATAAGAAATGATAAGGGGGGACCAAAACTACTGATAAAGACAGGCCAGAAATAAACTACACGAGCATACCTAGCATGCCTTGTGCAAATGACTTGAAAACTTAGAGAAAGTGGGTAATGCTTAGGCTACGGAAATGTTCCAGATTAAAGGCAGTGAAATAGACATGACAACCAAATGTAAAGCTAACCCTAGACTGAATCTTGCCTTGGAGGAAAAAAAATGCTATAGAAGACATAGTTAGATCAACTGACAAAACTAAGTATGTGTGGATAGATAAAATTATGAAGTCAAGAGTTGTGGTTATGGAAGAGAATATCCCTATTCTTAGGAAATAACAAACTGAATTACTTAGGGATAAAGAGCCACACACTAAGTAATTTACCATGCAATAATTGAGGGGAAAAAAAGAATAATATTTACACACACACACACACACACACAAAGAGACAAAAAAGAAGGAATGAGAAAATGATAAAGCAGTGGGTACAATGTTAACAATAGCTGAATTGTTCTTATAGGTTTTTAACTGCATACTGCTGTTTCTTATAGGTTTTTATTTCTGCAAATTTTTTAAAATTTCAAATTACTTTCAAATAAAAGTTTTAAAAATCACATTTTAAAATTAGAATTATGGTACTTACTCCATGTCTATTAATTAAAAGTTCATTTCTAAATAAAAATTCGTTTCTTAGAATGTCAAATTATCTATAGCATTAATATAATAGAATGTTCAACTTTAGGGATAAAGTGAAAAGAGCTCACCCATGGATGGGAAGGCAAAGAAGCCGTTCCATATTAGAAAGAATAATTCTCACAGTCTCTGGTGTTCTGGACGAGCCCAACTCTGTCACCAACAGAGATTTGGTAACATCTAAAAAGAAAAAGTTTCAAATAATTACTACAGTTTATAAATAAGGACCTGATAAAAAAGTTTGACACTTGTAGCTCAACAAATTGGACATTTTTATCCTTCTTCCTAGTTGAATCATATTTCTTTCTTTCTAAGGCTTTAAATATTTATGAATTTTTCTTCTCTTCTAGTCATTTAGTCATCATTTTTATAATCATCAAAAGGCGTCTGGCTTCTTAGACTACCTCCCCCAAAATGCAGAATATAACCAGTTTGCCTTACATGCATGATACATTTAGCCACCAAATGCCTTATATATTTTTTTAAAAAGTAGAATTTAGAAATAATTTATATATAGATTTGAAATAAAACAAAACTAAATCGTACCACTGTTAAGTGAAGAGGAACTAAAGAGCCTCTTGATGAAAGAGAAGAGTAAAAAAGTTGGCTTAAAACTCAACATTCAAAAAATGAAGATCATAGCATCCAGTCCCATCACTTCATGGCAAATAGATGGGGCAACAATGGAAACTGTGAGACTTTATTTTTTGGGGCTCCAAAATCACTGCAGATGGTGACTGCAGCCATGAAATTAAAAGACGTTTGCTCCCTGGAAGAAAAGCTATGACAAACCTAGACAGCATATTAAAAAGCAGAGATAACACTTTGCCAACAAAGGTCCATCTAGTCAAGGCTATGGTTTTTCCAGTGGTCATGTTTGGATGTGAGAGTTGGACTATAAAGAAAGCTGAGCACTGAAGAATTGATGCTTTTGAACTGTGGTGTTAGAGAAGACTCTTTGAGAGTCCCTTGGACAGCAAGGAGATCCAACCAGTCCATCCTAAAGGAGATCAGTCCTGAATATTCATTGGAAGGACTGATGCTGAAGCTGAAACTCCAATACTTTGACCACCTGATGAGGAGAACTGACTCATTTGAAAAGATTCTGATGTTGGGAAAGATTGAAGGTGGGAGGAGAAGGGGATGACAAAGGATGAGATGGTTGGATGGCTTCACCAACTCAATGGACATGAGTTTGAGTAAGCTCTGGGAGTTGGTGATGGACAGGGAGGCCTGGCATGCTGCAGTCCATGGGGTCGCAAAGAATTGGACACGACTGAGTGAATGAACTGACTGATTGTTGGTAGAAATGTAAACAGGTGTAACCACTATGGAAAACAGTACGGAGGTTCCTCAGAATACCAAAAATGGAGTTGTCATATGATCTAGCTGGACACATATCCACACAAAACTGTAATTCGACAAGCTACATGCACGCCTACATTTGCTGCAGCACTGCTTACAACAGCCACGACATGGAAGCAACCTAAATGTCATCCCCAGATGAGTGGGTACAGAGGACGTACACACACACAACGGAATCCTGCTCGACCACAAAACACTGCCATTTGCAGCTACATGGATGAGCCTAGAGGTTATCATACTAAGAGAAGCGAGAGAGAGAAAGACAGACATCATACAGCGTCACTTGCACGTGGAGTCTAAAACGCGACCCATGAACATACTTGTGAAGCAGAAGCAGGCAGAGAACCGCCTGGGGGTCGCCCGAGGGGAGAAGGCAGGGCAGGAAAGACTGGGAGTTTGGAACTGGAGAACGCAAGCTACTACATATAGAACAGAAAAACAAGGCCCTACTGCTCAGCACAGGGAGCCAGGCTCAACATCCTGTGATCAACCACAATGGAAAAGAATACAAACATGTACAGGGGAACCACTTTGCTGTATAGCAGAAATTAACACACTGTAAATCAACTATACTTCAATAAAATCAAAATAAATCATCTGACTTCCATTTACTAACTTGACAAATTATCCTGTATTTTCCATTTTCTCTTGGAAACACCAAAGCTCATGACACACTCAGTCCTCCTGGCTCACAGGCTACTCTTCGGACACCTCACACTTCACCTGCGCCCACAGCTGAGATGTATGCCCACCAGCTTGTTCCGACCTCTGTTTATAACTGTGAACTCTTCTAATGATCACATAACCTGTTTAAGTGAGATAAATAACAGAAAAGGGGAAAGAGTTCTTTCCATAAAAGCTGCCACATTCCTTCAGTTCTAAAATGCATTTTTTAACACACACACACACACACACACAAAGAGACAAAAAAGAAGGAATGAGAAAATGATAAAGCAGTGGGTACAATGTTAACAATAGCTGAATTGTTCTTATAGGTTTTTAACTGCATACTGCTGTTTCTTATAGGTTTTTATTTCTGCAAATTTTTTAAAATTTCAAATTACTTTCAAATAAAAGTTTTAAAAATCACATTTTAAAATTAGAATTATGGTACTTACTCCATGTCTATTAATTAAAAGTTCATTTCTAAATAAAAATTCGTTTCTTAGAATGTCAAATTATCTATAGCATTAATATAATAGAATGTTCAACTTTAGGGATAAAGTGAAAAGAGCTCACCCATGGATGGGAAGGCAAAGAAGCCGTTCCATATTAGAAAGAATAATTCTCACAGTCTCTGGTGTTCTGGACGAGCCCAACTCTGTCACCAACAGAGATTTGGTAACATCTAAAAAGAAAAAGTTTCAAATAATTACTACAGTTTATAAATAAGGACCTGATAAAAAAGTTTGACACTTGTAGCTCAACAAATTGGACATTTTTATCCTTCTTCCTAGTTGAATCATATTTCTTTCTTTCTAAGGCTTTAAATATTTATGAATTTTTCTTCTCTTCTAGTCATTTAGTCATCATTTTTATAATCATCAAAAGGCGTCTGGCTTCTTAGACTACCTCCCCCAAAATGCAGAATATAACCAGTTTGCCTTACATGCATGATACATTTAGCCACCAAATGCCTTATATATTTTTTTAAAAAGTAGAATTTAGAAATAATTTATATATAGATTTGAAATAAAACAAAACTAAATCGTACCACTGTTAAGTGAAGAAGAACTAAAGAGCCTCTTGATGAAAGAGAAGAGTAAAAAAGTTGGCTTAAAACTCAACATTCAAAAAATGAAGATCATAGCATCCAGTCCCATCACTTCATGGCAAATAGATGGGGCAACAATGGAAACTGTGAGACTTTATTTTTTGGGGCTCCAAAATCACTGCAGATGGTGACTGCAGCCATGAAATTAAAAGACGTTTGCTCCCTGGAAGAAAAGCTATGACAAACCTAGACAGCATATTAAAAAGCAGAGATAACACTTTGCCAACAAAGGTCCATCTAGTCAAGGCTATGGTTTTTCCAGTGGTCATGTTTGGATGTGAGAGTTGGACTATAAAGAAAGCTGAGCACTGAAGAATTGATGCTTTTGAACTGTGGTGTTAGAGAAGACTCTTTGAGAGTCCCTTGGACAGCAAGGAGATCCAACCAGTCCATCCTAAAGGAGATCAGTCCTGAATATTCATTGGAAGGACTGATGCTGAAGCTGAAACTCCAATACTTTGACCACCTGATGAGGAGAACTGACTCATTTGAAAAGATTCTGATGTTGGGAAAGATTGAAGGTGGGAGGAGAAGGGGATGACAAAGGATGAGATGGTTGGATGGCTTCACCAACTCAATGGACATGAGTTTGAGTAAGCTCTGGGAGTTGGTGATGGACAGGGAGGCCTGGCATGCTGCAGTCCATGGGGTCGCAAAGAATTGGACACGACTGAGTGAATGAACTGACTGATTGTTGGTAGAAATGTAAACAGGTGTAACCACTATGGAAAACAGTACGGAGGTTCCTCAGAATACCAAAAATGGAGTTGTCATATGATCTAGCTGGACACATATCCACACAAAACTGTAATTCGACAAGCTACATGCACGCCTACATTTGCTGCAGCACTGCTTACAACAGCCACGACATGGAAGCAACCTAAATGTCATCCCCAGATGAGTGGGTACAGAGGACGTACACACACACAACGGAATCCTGCTCGACCACAAAACACTGCCATTTGCAGCTACATGGATGAGCCTAGAGGTTATCATACTAAGAGAAGCGAGAGAGAGAAAGACAGACATCATACAGCGTCACTTGCACGTGGAGTCTAAAACGCGACCCATGAACATACTTGTGAAGCAGAAGCAGGCAGAGAACCGCCTGGGGGTCGCCCGAGGGGAGAAGGCAGGGCAGGAAAGACTGGGAGTTTGGAACTGGAGAACGCAAGCTACTACATATAGAACAGAAAAACAAGGCCCTACTGCTCAGCACAGGGAGCCAGGCTCAACATCCTGTGATCAACCACAATGGAAAAGAATACAAACATGTACAGGGGAACCACTTTGCTGTATAGCAGAAATTAACACACTGTAAATCAACTATACTTCAATAAAATCAAAATAAATCATCTGACTTCCATTTACTAACTTGACAAATTATCCTGTATTTTCCATTTTCTCTTGGAAACACCAAAGCTCATGACACACTCAGTCCTCCTGGCTCACAGGCTACTCTTCGGACACCTCACACTTCACCTGCGCCCACAGCTGAGATGTATGCCCACCAGCTTGTTCCGACCTCTGTTTATAACTGTGAACTCTTCTAATGATCACATAACCTGTTTAAGTGAGATAAATAACAGAAAAGGGGAAAGAGTTCTTTCCATAAAAGCTGCCACATTCCTTCAGTTCTAAAATGCATTTTTTTCACATTCAGTTCAGTTCAGTTCAGTCGCTCAGTCGTGTCCGACTCTTTGCAACCCCATGAATCACAGCACGCCAGGCCTCCCTGTTCATCATTTTGCCTGTTCATACTGTTCATGGGGTTCTCAAGGCAAGAATATTGAAGTGGCTTGCCATTCCCTTCTCCAGTGGACCACGTTCTGTCAGCCCTCTCCACTCTCAAAAATTAGGATGTATCTTCTAATCTCTGGGGTCTTAGAGTTCAATAAAAAGAAAACAAATTCAAAATCTGCCTCCAAATTAAGTGCCTGAGGAGAAAAATTATAAAAGCGGAGGAGGATTCTAAAGTTTTTGCTGCACATAAAAGACTCTTAAAAAAAGAAAAGAAAAGAAATGAATCTGCAAGTGTAAACTGTGGAAAATGTTGGGATTGCTTTAGGGAAGATAAGTGCCTCCAAAACACAGTGAGCTGTCCCGGAGAAAGCAGACTTAAAAAGGCCGATCACTAAGCCCATTACAGAAAGCTTTACGCCTCATTCTAAAAAAATGTCTTGAAGCACAGTTGATTTACTATGTTGTGTTAGTTTCTGTTGTACAGCAAAGTGATTCAGTTACAGCTTTATATCCATGTATCTAGGTGTTCTTTTTCGTATTCTTTTCCATTATGGTTTACCACGGGACCCTGAATACAGTTCCCTGCGCTATACAGTAGGAAGATGCGGTTTCCTTATCCGCTATATATAATAGCTTTATGTCTCATTTTAAATGATTCCCAACTTGAAGGACCTTTTCCCTTTCTATTTACTAATAACTAGTCCCAATGGCATCAGAGCAGAGGAATTCTAGAAAGAATCTGAGACGCAGGGGCTGAAGCAATGACCCAATAGCGCCGTGAGGGTGGGAGGCACTCTCGCTCCGCCAGGGCCCCTGACAAAGCCGGAGCTGGAGCCATCTGCTCCACTGCCCTTGCCTCCCCAGCTTCCACGACCGCATTCACAACTGAGGTCAGGATGAGAAAATACAGAGAAAACAGACACACTTATAAGTCAGGTAACAGTTGGAGAACTCTGAGGTTACCATACGAGTACGTGGTATGAATCGCACCAAAAATTAGAGGGTAAACCTACCTTCTTGGCGTGAGACCTGTAGCTTTTGACCATTACAAAAGGCACCTTTTCCTTTCCGGCCAGTGTACATCTTATCCTCCAGGCAACTGTACACAACTCCAAACTCCATCTGTGGAAGGAACACAAGCTTTCTTTACCAAACCTGAGTAGTTTTCTTCATTCAGTCAATACTTTTTCTCAGAAAGCAGCAAGAATATCTGGTATGTTAATGTTTTTAAATGGCTAGACCATGGGCTATGTAAAATGCTAATTCCCAGCTGAGTTGGGGAAGAGGTCATCAGGTCTGAACCCTGACTCCCCTCCCATCAATTTCCAAACTTGGGCATATGTTTTGACCTCTTTCCTTCCCGCCTCAGATGAAGGCAGTCTTCCCTGTTTTCTAAGGTGAATCCTTCCCTGAAACACTGCTCCATCGGTGGCTCCCTGCCGCTTGGGCTCTGGTTCCGGTGCTTTCTCGCCACAGTGGCCCTCCCTCACCAAGCCTTCATTACCTTCTCCTTCTCTCTTCTTTGCCACACAGTGGTCGAGACTTTGCGTCTCTCATTCTCTTTCTACATTACAATCTGGCTTCTGCTCTGATCATGCATCTCTTGAAACTCCCTGCAAAGAGATCGTGAATGGACTCTTACGGACCAAACGTCTTCTCTGAAGACCTGGAGGCTGTGGACCACCAACAGTTAACCTCATACTCTGTGTTCCTGGTGGTGTCCTCCTACCTCTGATCTCTCTTGGGTCACTTTTTCTTCTGACTTTCTTCTCTGCCTAACCCCCAACAGCTGTGTGTCTCAGGGGTTTTCATTCTTCCCTTTTAGCTCTCTCGATTCTTACAGGTTTTTCTTTCTGGTCCGCAAAGCCAACTATCCCTCTATGTGTGGCTCCCACCGACCCCATCAACACAGGTTAGGAGTTGTGCTTCGGAACCTAGGCTTGCAGAACTTCAGCCAAAGAGATCACGCTCACTTGCTACCTGATCACGCACGCCTCAGTCCTTCCCCATGAGTCAACTGTATCTTGAAAACACTTCCTGATTTTGGCCATTTCCTCAGTTATTCTCACCACCTCCATCTCAGTTCAGGACTGCCCACCTCCCTGGTGTGACCTCTAATGTTGCTGGAATTATCAGCACCCTGCACTGAAAAACCTCTCCTGGTTTCTGACCACCTCGAAGCCACTAAGTGTTCCGGCACAGACAGACCACCGTGCCTCACGGCCTGACCACAGCGAGCTCACCTCACCAGTTCTGCTCCAACCATTTCCAGAGTTTCATGCACAATGAACATCTCACTGTCGGCCATACACATCCCGCTCGTCCCCAAACTGTTCTTTCTGATTAAAATGCTTTCCTTTTCTTCTTTACCTGGAAAATTCCCAATATGACCCAACTCACATGACCAAATTCTAAGATCCCTTCTATTTGTTATGAAGATTTCCTCACACCACTGCTGGCAGGATATGTTATACCCTCTTCATGTTCTTAGAGTACTTTTTAAAAAGTTTTTCATAGTTCAACATCTAACTTTTGCACTGAACTGGGAATTCAACAGCCCAGAGCTGATGTTAAGAGAAATGCTCATTTATCTCCTTTTGAAGGTTCTCACTGATAAATACAATCATTTCTCACTGATTAATACAAAGATTTCATTTGCACTAATTTATGTTTTTATTTTCAGGGTTTTCTTAACTCTTTTGTGTACATGTTAATCAAATACATCGCAAATTCCTTGAAGACAATTATGTAAGGTGTTAGTAAACATCTTTTTTTTAATTAATCAAATACTCAAATAGCATGGAAACACAATAGGTGTAGAGTGTACTCTACTGGGCTTTAGATATAGCAAGTATTTAGGTTCCTGAATATACTCTGAATTTTCTCATCATACTTGGCCCCTACCACTTCCTGGTCTTTCCCCTCACTAAATGTCTACTAACGCATTCCTAGTTTAGCACCCAACTTTTCCATTAAACATTTCATATCCTACATCAATTTCTATCATATTCACATATATAATGGTGATTAAATACTGAATCGTATTTCAATTACTTGTGCATATTTTTTTCCTTGTAAAATCTTCTCGGAAGACACTACATTTTCTTCACTGGAAAAAAGTATCACAACAAGTTTAGCAGTTGTGTATTTCATTTCAAAATAATGCAGCTACATATACTGAATAGAGACAAACCTAAATTTATTTTGGAGACTTGTTTACTCTTTCTCAGAAAATGACAGCAAGGCATTTTACCAACCATAAATTTAAACAACATACCTTTTTATTTACCACAAAGCCAATTGAAACAGCTACAAAAGGAAATCTAAAAAAAAAAAAAACACACACAAATTTACCAAGATAGAACTTATTTTCAACAAACTTTTTTTCATAATATATCTGCTTATCATTTTTTTCCTGTGAACAGTCTCATCCCTCCCCAGAACTGTGTATACAACGTGCAACTCTCTGTATAAGTGTGGGGGTGGGGGGCTGGGGGGGAGAATACACAGATGTATACACGCATAATGCTTCTCCAGGCACGAGACATCTCTGAAAGGATTCACAAGAAACTGATAACAATAGATGCCTTCAGAAATGGGTTCTGAGAAGCTGGGGTCGGAAGTGGGAAGGCCACTTGGCACCGCATGCCTTTCTATACTTTTTGAATGCCAAGTTCCACGAATATAGCTTAAATGTCAACAAAAATGGGATCATACCATCCACTGTACTATAATCTTCTGTATGTTACCTCATATCATGAGCATCTTTCTGCAGTAACATTCCATGATATACAGATCCTACCTCTTAGCTTTACGGCTTTAACAGTTCTATTCGTAAAGATACGTACAGCCACATACGGCAACTTCAAATATAACAATTATGGGTCATCCCACCAAACTCAGCTACTTGTTGAAACTCTTAATTCCATCAGGCTTTCTTTTATGTATCTGGACTTATATACTTAATTTGTATACATATATACTTTTTTTTTTTCAACATATTCTTCTCAGCATATACTGAATTACATACTTACTTTGTGCCAGGAACTATATATTAAGTTTTTACATAAATGTACAACTCATTAGGTCCCATCAACAATCTTACGAGGCAGGTACCATCAATGTGCCCATTTTAGAGAATGAAAAAAATAAAACTGAGGCTTAAAAAGATTAAGTAACTTGCCCAAGGTCATAAGGTCACACATTCTAAACCCATGTTCTTTTACAGTTCTTTCTCCTGGATTAAATGCATTCTATAAAGGCACACTCTAGTACTGAGTTAGTCAGTTCCTTAATTGATTTCAAAGCAGCAATGTTGCTTGCATACATTTTTATGTGGTTTCAACAGTGAGAAAAAGAATGGTGAACAGGGCCCTTGACTGCGCATCTATAACATTAGTGGCTCATTACCTCATCCACAGCTGACGAAGATTACGCATAACGTATTCAACAATCACAGAATTCTCTAAAGTATACATGATTATGGAAACCATATTGAACAGTCCATTCAGTTAATATACAAACAGTAATTTCAATATTACAATTTAAAAACATACCCATGTACAAAGTTAGTTGTTCCATCAATAGGGTCAATGATCCACGTAGGGTTGTCGGTTAAGATACTTTTTTCCCCAGCTGCCACAGATTCCTCACCAATGAAACTAAAAGCAAATATGACAAACTGAATCTTTACAGTGTTCTCAACAATTTTCAACCCTTTAGTCTACTATAAAACATAACAAAAGTCTCCACAACTACACTTTTCTATTGTTTTTCCTTCAGACAGATGAAAGTGAGAAAATTTTATTTCCCCCAGAACAAGTTATGTGAAAGATGACAGAATTCAAAATTCTCAAATTCCAAGATAAGGAAAGACACATGCTAAAAAAGGCTCTTCTTCCAGACGATAACTTACTAAGGAAGTGTGGAGGTTCAAGTCTACCAATTCTCTCCTAACCCTCTCTTCAAGAGGTAGAGGTTAATGTCCCTAGCCTTGAGCGTGAATTTGGACTTAGTGACTCATTTCTAGCCAGAAGAACAAAGTGTACGTGACAACAGGCAATTCTGAAGACTCTCTGACAAAACGACACTGAGGTTTCCATATTATTCACTCTATTTCTCCTCCTTCCCCTTCCCTCTGCTTCCTAGGCGAAGCCGCTCCCCACTCTGTGAGCTGCTCAGTGGAGGGGCCCGCGTGGTGAAGAACCTGAAGGAAGCTGCCAGCAGACAAGCCACAAGGAACTGGGTCACCAACAACCACAAGCGAATGGGTCCTTTAGCCCCGGCTGAGCCTTGAGGCGACTGACAGTTGGACTGTAACTCTATGAGACCCTTGCCAGAACCACGCACTCTAGCTACTCCCATATTCCTGATCCTAGAAAACTCTACGGTATCTAGAGCTGTTAAGTTTTTAAAGAGTAACTTGCTATGCAGCAATAGATAATACAGAGAACATGAAATAAGTTAAAGAGAAAGAAAATCACCCACCAAAATTACTGTATCAATATGCATTCCTAAAACATACTACACAGTAAATGTCAGGCGAACTCTGTAAATGGTGTCTGAATTCACTGGATTTCTTCCTTCCTTTCCTACTTTCTTTGTTATTTATGTCCTTTATTCAAAACTGAAAAGTCCTAATGCATTACCATGAATTTCTTTTATGTCTTTTTCTCTTAGCTATAAACCTTTTTACTGAGAGAAAGCATATGTAGCTTTAATTTTTTTTTTCTCCTCAGTGGCTGAAATACCAGGAAAGGCCGATGGCATGATCAAGACGAACTGGCAAATGACAATGTTAAAACTTTAAAATGATGACAATATTTCAGTTGTATTTCTGTGCCCGTAAGAGAGACAGATTTTAGTATTTTCTCTCAAACTCAAAGCTACCACCCCTTTAGCACCTAAAAATGTTTGCAGTATAGAGAATAAAACTGAACTTTCAAATATTCTCTATGACAGACATTTGTCACACTAACTTCCCAGCATCCAACACTCCTCTTTCTAAAAAGGAATCCAAATATCCCCTGTTCACTGCTTCCTGGAAGTTTGAGCTTAGGAGAAAAAACCCTAAGTTCAGCAAGTGATGTTTTTGCCCACGATTTGTAACCTTGAGCTAATGGCTAAGACATCCAAAGAGAGCAGTCAGGAGTGAGGCCATCAGCAGCTTCTGAACGATGGCGCCTAACCCTGACCCAACCCCGGCCCAACCCTACAGCTCTGCCTTCCCCCCTGGGTGCTCAGTCCTACTCTCAGGGATTCTGACACCCTCCAAATAAATTCCAGTTCAGCTTAAATTAAGCACAGTCAATTTCTGAGTCTAAAGTCAAAATCTTGGACACCAACCTAGATTTCATTTTTATCACATGAAACTGACATAAGCAATACCTGTGAGATGGATACTTTTCCTTTATGGATGAGATAAGCATTTTTTCAACTTTTTGGTCAGTAGCAGTTACCAAATCAGCTGGAGAACTTTTAACCATAATATTCATTTCATTCTTGAGCGCTTCACGAACCACCTAAAAAGATTTTTTTGGTAAGCAAATAAGAAAAGCATATAAGTCATTTTAAATCAAATTAAAAGATGAATAATAGAAATTATTTGAAACAATCAATCTGTCTGGAATGGTATTTTAAAATATTTTTTACTACAATGTATATAAAATAAACCCTTAGTGGTTATGACCTTCTACGTATAAAACCACAGAATCTTACAGCCAATTTTAGATACACAATTGTGATTATAAAATGTTTAATGACATAAAATGGAAGTATTCACCCATAAAGTAAATTGAAAACAAATCCAGATCAATCAAAATACATGTTTTGTTTAAGAAGGCAACCACATACTGCCCACATCCATCACATCATGGCTGAGCTTTCAGTTCGTACCTCTCCAGCTTGTCCTGCTAGGGTTACTGCATAATCCATGCATTCCTGCCAAGGATCAGCCATCTTCTCAACAGATTCAACACATACAAAGACAAAGCAGTTACAAATTGCTTAATAAGTCTTAATTACAGAAGTTTGTTCACAAAAACATCTCAATTTGCAAAATACTTCCATTTAGGATTCACCCTCCTCCTGATTCTAGAATTCATTTTTTTTTCAATATTCATTCACAGGTCCATTAAGAAACATTTTTAACCTAGCTTCATTCACTTCTATTGTAGAAACATTTTCATAACAAAAAGTACTCTATGAAAGTGTTTCTCAAAGGGCCCATACCATATCACACTTTAAAAAACAACAATCATTTGAGGAATGGAGAAGAAACGACATAAGAAATATTCTAAAAGATAGATGCATATTTGGGTTTAGGAATAAAGTAAAAATTAGAAAAAGAATACAGGGAACAGTCAGCCCTCAGTATCTGCAGTTTTGGCATCCATGGGTTCAAATGACCATGGATGGACATAAGAGAAGTTTTAAAGGGAAGGGGGAGAAGGCACTAATTGAGTATCAGGCAGCAGTATGGTGCTTTGTACATGTAAAATTATTTTTAAAGAGACTGTAAAGATGAAGAACTTAAAGCTCAGTGAATATAACTAATTTGTCCAAGGTTTTATAGACAGATGACACAACCAGAATTTGAACTTGATTCTGAATTGAAAGTCCACTGCTCTTTCCACTGTGACGTTCTGAGGGAAGAAAATTCCAGGACTAAAAAAAATGTATAAGCTAGAAAGGAATTGCTGCAGGTTTCAGAGAGGGCAAAAAATAAAACAGTTTGTCTTCTGAACTGTCCAACTTTCCACTGACTTTTGCAGAGAAGACTAAAATAACTCACCACAGGCTTAACCACACTCTAAAATCTGTACCTAGGACAGTGAAGCTTTTTAAGAGGTCAGACTCAGAAATGTGTGGCATCATTTATAAAGCAACCCTAATTGCGTAATCTTTACAGTTGAGAATAACTGACAGAGTTTCAGACCCGAGACTGGTCTGAAATCCCAATCATGGTGCTCACAGTATCCGAATGGGGAGGAGAGGGGATGGGGGTGGGGGCAAAAGACAGATTAGTTCAGTTCAGTCGTGTCCGACTCTTTGCGACCCCATGAATCGCAGCATGCCAGGCCTCTCTGTCCATCACCAACTCCCGGAGTTCACTCAGACTCATGTCCATCAGGTCAGCGATGCCATCCAGCCATCTCATCCTCGGTCGTCCCCTTCTCCTGCCCCCAATCCCTCCCAGCATCAGAGTCTTTTCCAATGAGTCAACTCTTCGCATGAGGTGGCCAAAGTACTGGAGTTCCAGCTTCAGCATCATTCCCTCCAAAGAAATCCCAGGGCTGATCTCCTTCAGAATGGACTGGTTGGACCTCCTCGCAGTCCAAGGGACTCTCAAGAGTCTTCTCCAACACCACAGTTCAAAAGCATCAATTCTTCGGCAGATACTTTGAACTGTTTCTGCTAGCTGTTTCTTTTTAATATATATATATTATACGTGTGCGTGCTCAGTCGTGTCTGACTCTTTGCAACCCCATGGATTGTACCTCGCCAGGCTCCTCTGTCCATGGAGTTCTCCAGGCAAGAGTACTGGAGTGGGTTGCCATTTTCTTCTCCAGGGGATCTTCCCAACCCAGGGATCAATCCAGGGTCTGCTTCAACTCCTGCCTGGGCGGGTGGATTGTTTTACCACTGAGCCACGTGGGAAGCCTGTTTCTTAATATAAGCATTTAAATGATTTTAGAAGGAAGCCACTTTTTGAGTTACTCAGAGTAGTTCAAGAATTGTTTCTAAGATCTTCTTTCTTCTTTTCATTCTTACTCCTGTTCCCTTCTACTAGGCTTCAGGAGAACTGGATTTTCTCACGGTGAATCTGCTTTCTAGCGGGAAACTGTGCTTAAGCCACCCATATCTCCCCCTTCTCACAGCACTGATATGTGTAACTCCTACCAATTCTTCCAGGCTCATTTCAACAGTTACCCTTTCTTTTGGAGATTCTCCGCCCAGAGGCTGTACTTATTTAATCATTGAGAGCTAAGCATTGAGTATTTATTCAATGAGAAGCACCTAACAGGAGAACACTGACCTGGTCTTAGGCACTAGATATCATTTCCCTAAGAACACGATTCAACCAAGATTTCAAGGACTAACTCCACTGCAGGACTCCTGATATGTGAAGAGGAACCAAGAGACCTAAGTGACAGCTCTGAGATTAAGAGGAACAGGAGGAGGGATGTGGCCGGGGGTCATGTCATGAGGATCACCCCTTAGAGGCATGATTTCGATTTGAGAGCCATGAGGAATCATTACATGGGGGGTGGAGGGAGGAATGGACAGTAGGGAAACCGCTCTGGGAGGAAAGGTGAGGGCACTCGGCTATAAAGTGGACACGGAGCTTGAGGGAGGGGGAGAGTTTAATGAGGCCCAGATTTTCCACTTAGGAAAATGAATGGATAATGTGACATTTACTGAAACATGGAACGTTAGAAGAGAGTCAAATCTGAGATCTGGGTGGGAGGTGGGGAGAGCAAAAGTTCAATTAGAAGAGCGTGAGGAGCCTTTGTGAAGCCAAAAGGAGAGGTCCATTAGGCCGCTGAACACGCGACCCTGGCCTCAAAAGAGGGGGCCGGCCTGCAGATTCAGCACGCGCGGTGCGCGAGCAGGCGGCCGCCGGGCGCCGCCCCTGACGCCCGCTGCGGAGGCCGCCCCGCCTCCCCCGGCGCCCGCGGGGGACCCCCCGCGCTCGGCTGCGCGGCGCCTTCGCCTTCAACCCGCCTCACGAGAAGCCCCAGGGGAGCCCCTTGGCCCGCCTGCGCCCGCTCGGAGACGAACCCCTGAGGCGCGGCGCGCGTCTCCGCCCCGCCCGCCGCCTCCCGCCGCCATTCTCTTTCGTCTGTGCTTCTTTCTCCTGCCCATACATTTGTCTGTAATTAAAAGAAAATTCCTCTCCTCTATTTTGCCATCTCTCGCGTTTTTCATTCCTTCCAGTTTTCCTATTTCCATTTCTTTCTCCCTGTCTTTTGGCAAAACACAAACTGGAAGTATGTCTCTAGCTTTGCAACTTTTGTTTGTTAAACCTATGCTGCATGAAGGCAGTGGCATCCCACTCCAGTACTCTTGCCTGGAAAATCTCAGGGATGAAGGAGCCTGGTAGGCTGCAGTCCATGGGGTCGCTAAGAGTTGGACACGACTGAGCGACTTCCCTTTCACTTTTCACTTTCATGCATTGGAGAAGAAAATGGCAACCCACTCTAGTGTTCTTGCCTGGAGAACCCCAGGGACAGGGGAGTCTGGTGGGCTGCCGTCTATGGGGTCGCACAGAGTCGGACACGACTGAAGCGACTTAGCAGCAGCAGCATGCTGCGTGGAAGTGAAAGAGGAGGGTGAAAACGTTGGCCTAAAACTAAACATTCAGAAAAGGAAGATAACGGCATCTGGACCCATCACTTCATGGCAAATAGATGGGGGAACAATGGAAACAGTGAGAGACTTTATGCTTTTGGGCTCCAAAATCACTGCAGATGGTGACTGCAGCCATGAAATTAAAAGACGCTTGCTCCTTGGAAGAAAAGCTATGACCAATCTAGACAGCATTTTTAAAAGCAGAGACATCACTTTGCTGACAAAGGTCCATCCAGTCAAGGCTATGGTGTTTCCAGTGGTCATGTATGGATGTGAGAGTTGGACTACAAAGAAAGCTGAGCCCCGATGAACTGATGCTTTTGAACTGTGGTGTTGGAGACTAGTGAGAGTCCCTTGGGCTGCAAGGAGATAACCAGTCAATCCTAAAGGAAATCAGTCCTGAATATTCATTAGAAGGACTGATGCTGAAGCTCCAATACATTGGCCACCTGATGTGAAGAACTGACTCACTGGAAAAGACCCTGATGCTGGGAAGGATTGAAGGTGGGAGGAGAAGGGGATGACAAAGGATGAGATGGTTGGATAGCATCACCAACTCAATGGACGTGAGTTTGAGTAACCTCTGCGAGTTGGTGATGGACAGGGAAGCCTGGCGTGCTGCAGTCCATGGGATCACAGAGTCAGACACGACTAAGTGACTGAACTGAACTGATGCTGTGTAAACCTACATTATATGTTTGCATGTTGTAGGGGTTCATAAGGAGCCTCTTCCCAATGATCCACTTTTGCAAGAGGATTATTTTGAGCTGAAGGCAACTGAGACCTGGTGAATGCAAGAGAAATTACTGTCCCTCCCTTAACCACCTAGAAGAATTTGAATTGGGGGGTTTTCTCAGAAAACAGTTTCTTACTGGAGATATACTTTATCTAAAGGGCCCATCTGTATGGTAGGGCAAATATCTAATCACCAAACAGCTGCTCTTCTCATTCTCCTATCCTTGGAAGCTCTCAGGACCCATCCCATTCCTTAGCTCAGGATGGCGTATCAGTTCAGTTCAGTTGCTCAGTGGTGTCTGACTCTTTGTGACCCCGTGAACCTCAGCACGCCAGGCCTGCCTGTCCATCACCAACTCCCGGAGCTTACCCAAACGCATGTCCATCGAGTCGGTGATGCCATCCAACCATCTCATCCTCTGTCATCCCCTTCTCCTCCTGCCTTCAATCTTTCCCAGCATCAGGGTCTTTTCAAATCAGTCAGTTCTTCACATCAGGTGGCCGAAGTATTGGAGTTTCTACTTCAGTATCAGTCCTTCCAATGAACACTCAGGACTGATCTCCTTTATGATGGTATATAGCCCTCACTTTACTTTTCTGCCTCTGACCCTCTCCTGCATAAGGCTCTCTTATGTTTGTGGAATTCTCGTAAGTATAAAATTAAATTTGATTTTCTCCTGTTACCTCTGTCTCGTGTCATTTTAGGGGTTCCCTGGTGGCTCTGCTGGTAAAGAATCCGCCTGCAATGCGGGAGACCTGGGTTCAATCCCTGGGTTGGGAAGATCCCCTGGAGAAGGGAAAAGCTACCCACTCCAGTATTCTGGCCTGGAGAATTCCATGGACTGTACAGTCCATGGGGTTGCAAAGAGCCAGACATGACTGAGCAACTTTCACTTTCACGTCAATTTAATTCTTAGTCCAGCCAGAAGAACTTAGAAGGTTTCCTAGAGGCAAGTTTTCTTTCTTCCGAACAATATACACTATAGTTAACCCATGATTACTAGATAGTTGATAGACAGATAGGTAGGTAGACAGGTATTTGTTGGCCAGAACCAACTGCCCCTATTAAGAATTATTTTGGTTACTTACCATTTACTGAGGACTTACCATGCTTCGGGCACTTGTTTTCACATGCATTATTTTACTCGAATGTTGCGACAGTTCCATGAGAAGATATCATCAGCTGCATCATATGGATGAGGAAACTGAGGCTCAGGGAGTTTATTTATCCTCAAGTCACAGAGCAAGAGCAAAGCGTAGAAAACACTGACTCCGAAGTCCACACTCAGGGAATGTGGAGTGTTGGCATGATGAGGTTGCATCACATGAGGTCCAAGGACCAGTCTACAGTCCTTAAAATGTTTCCTCTTCTTGAACTAACACAGCTGGCGTCATATAGTCTTACCATTATAGTGCAAATAGCACAGATATAAGATGTCACAACAGGATCAAGGAAGCAGGTTATTTGGCTTTTTGTATTTGCAGTGATTTCTTCTCTTAGCTTGAGCAGAAGATGGGATATTGTCACCAATGTATTGCAAATGAGAATTCTCAAAGGTGAATGACATGAAGCGTGGGATCAATTCTCAAACCTCACAAAGAGCCAGAACGTTGTCTCCTTTGAAAGAATGATGCTGTATCTGATTTGACAACCTTGATTTGTCTAATAAAAGTTGCTTTTGCTTTCTTGATGTAAAAAAAAAAAAACTTCATAAATTAGATCTTTGGTTCTTCATCATCAGTTATCTTAAAATAATAATCTTGCCAACTATGTGAAGACAAGTGTTGGGTTTTAACCAAATAAAATTTTCCAGGCATCTGCAGAAATGTCATGAGTCCTCTTTAAACCTTATTTAAATAAACATGGTCCCACTGCTTTGGCAAAGCTGCTAAAATCAGAGTACTGGAAGTGAAATAAGATGGATGGACTATCTCACTCCTTCAAATTAAAAACTACTTCAAGTTCTCTACCTCAAATGAGTGGAAAGTACAGCCTTTTTCTAGTGGCCTCAGCGACTAGTTTACCACTGTCCTCAAGTAACTTGGAAATTTGTCAGTCCAAGGAAGCTGTTCTGCTTTCAGATCCCTGACCGAAAGTGAAATGAAGAGTCCTCTCGTGCTCAGAGAGGTCTAGTGCTCAGACCTGGTTTTGGCAGTGTTGCACACTGGTTCCCCGCTATCCACAAGGCTTTTGTCCAGAGCTGAGCGGTTCAGATGGCTGCGGAGACCTGGTACCTAGTGGGTTGCCCTTGGCTTCCCAAAGGGGTAATTTTTAAAGTTACAGTCGCGCCTGCAGGCATTGTTCCCAACCCTCGATTGTGTACTGTGCCAGAGTGCTTGGGGGTTATAGAGGGCTCAGCTTCCACTGCCTCAGGACATCTGCTCCCTGGCATGATGTCCAGGTCACCATTCCAGGTTTCCCTAATGAGATCCCTCTTAGGGGCTCTTGATACCTTTTCC
The DNA here is from genome assembly GCA_006410635.1 of Cephalophus harveyi. NCBI lineage: Eukaryota > Metazoa > Chordata > Mammalia > Artiodactyla > Bovidae > Cephalophus > Cephalophus harveyi. The sequence continues at coordinate 148,562 of SJYT01021481.1, forward strand.
TACTAGCTGACTTCCATCCATGAGAACCTGGAGGAGAGGTGAGATCCAGTGCCGCTGACACCTCCTGAGACCTGAGTGTTCGTGGAGAGGTGCTGGGAAGGATGGCCTTTGTAAAGCAGAGTGCCCAGTCGTCACCTGCCTGAGTGATGGCCATCCAGCTGCACTGTATTTGTGTAATAAAGAGTGACCTTCATCGTGATTCCTCCCCGGGCAGTCCTGGGTATCTTGCTAACTCTATTTAGTCTCTGGAGTGGATTTTTTTAAAATGGAATCTCCTTTCTCTCTCTCTTTCTCTCTCTCTCACAAACACACACACACACACAGAGAATCTGATTCTACATACCAAGATTTTCTTAATAATTGTTAATGGACTTTGATTAAAAATGACAAGAATTTATACACACAAAATGGAGATTTTCTTTTTTTTTAATATAAATTTATTTAATTGGAGGTTAATTACTTTACAATCCAGCATTATTTATGACAGACAAGACACAAAAACAACCGAAGTGTCTACAGTGGGTGAATGGATAAAGAAAATGTGGTGTACACACACACACATACACGTATACATCCACACATGTATGTATACATAAACACATACATATATGTATATATACATACACATGCATATATATATCACATATACATGCATACAAAAGAATATTATTCAGCCACAGACAGAAGAAAGTTCTGCCATTTGTGACAACTTGATGAATCTCAAAGGTATCAGGGTAAATGTAATGTCAGGCAGAGAAAGATGCATACTGTACGATCTCACCTTTGTGTAGAATCTTAAGAAAAACTAAACTCACAGAAACACAGACCAAATTGGTGGTTGCCAGAGGCAGGGGTGAGGGTGGGCAGAGCGGGTGAAGGTGGACAAAAGGCACAAACGTTCATTCAATTCAATTCTGAATAAGTTCTGGGATGTAATGTACACCGAGGAGCCTGTGGTGTACATTGTATTAATAACACTGTATCGTGTTTTTGAAAGTTGCTAAGAGAGTAGATCTTAAAAGTTCTTATCACAATGAAAAAACAAACTATGTGAAGCAAATGATGTTAACTCAACTTCCTGTGGAGATCCTTCTACTGTATATCCATATATCAAATAATTATGTTGTACACCCTAAAATAATACAATTTATGTGTCAATTGTATCTCAATAAAGCTGGGGAAAAAGAAACTGTTAAGATGGTGAATTTTATGTTATATATATATTATACCAATTCATAAAAATAAATAAACCTATTCTATGATGAGAGAAGTCAGGTAGTGGCTCTTCCTGAAGGGATATTTTCTGAGAAAGGGAAGAGGAAAGTTTTCTGGGGAGCTAGAACTTTTCTGTATTTTGATGGTGGAACTTAGATCTTGACGTATGTAAAAGCATATACGGCTATAGGCTTAAAATTAATGTACCTTATAGTATATACGTTTTATAGCAACAAAAAGTTTCATTCTTTTTTTTTTTTAAAGGAGCTGGTTATATTTTCTGGTAGAATCATCCTATACAGACGTGTCCTCTTCTTACCAGATGAGAATATATTTTGCTATTTTTTTACATATACCTTATTTTTTAAAAATTTCTCGTTTGCTGTATTACTGGCTTTTTGTTTAGCTGACTTTTTGTATGGAGCTATTTTAATTTTATTCTTATTTTGTGTATATTCTGTAACTATTTTCTTTAACGTTTCAATGCCATTCTCCCAAATCATCCCACCCTCTCCCTCTCCCACAGAGTCCAAAAGTCCGTTCTATACATCTGTGTCTCTTTTGCTGTCTCGCATACAGGGTCATCATTGCCATCTTTCTAAATTCCATATATATGTGTCAGTATACTGTATTGGTGTTTTTCCTCCTGGCTTACTTCACTCTGTATAATAGGTTCCAGTTTCATCCATCTCATTAGGTATGTGTTTGTTAGCCATCCGTATGTCTTTTCATGAGTGGAATCTTCAGGATACCTAATAAGGTTTCATGTTTTGACATAACATAGGCTGAAATTGCCGACAGTTTTTAGTTGCAATATATATATATATGTGTGTATATATATATGTGTGTATATATATATATCATAGAATCATCTCTATTAAAGATTGGAATGAAACTTTTTTTTATACATGACTTATCCCTTTACCCCTGGATCTTTTGTCTAACCAGTCATGGCTGTGTGAAACATGTGAAAAGAAAATCAAGATGGAGCTGGTAGTCAGGATGCCATTGAGGAAGTGTGATTTACGTCTCGGCCCAAATACACCTTAGTATCTTAACACACGCACCCAGAACATCTACCCGGTGTTCCAGAAACTCAAGATATTATTTAGCCCTTAACCTAAAATGACTCACGACAGCCTGTCCCTTAAGGACAATTATTTCCTTTCTTGAATCAAGGTTAGTCAAAATTCGTGAACATCCTTGTAACTTTCACCTGTATAAGCTCCTGACTCTTTTTCTCCCCTATGATACTCTTTTGGGTTTACCCGAATCTGTGTCTCTTGAACTGCAGTTCTTAAAACCTCAAATAAAGCTCTTGGTTCTCTGCAGCCTTCATACTGATTATTGCTGGACAAGTTGTTGGTCTGAACTCAAGCAATTAGGCAGCCTGCTTTATGTCTCTCATTCTTAAAGAACAAATAAGTAGCTTGAATAACTTCATCCCCGTCTAAATTAGACAAACTTTCTCATGTAAAATTTCAGTCTTTCCCTGATACATCTGTAAGATAAATGAAATACATTTCAAGTTCCATTCATACACATTTGTCTGCTTTTAGGTGCAAGATCAAACATGCTTGGAGTAACCATAATAATTAGAGGTTACTGTGTGTTAGGCGTTATTCTGAGGATCTTACTAATGTTAACTAATTTACTTCTCACGAAAATACCATTAGGTATGTATTACCATTATCCCCACTTTCCACATCTATTTAGGCACAGAGAGATTACGTAACTTGACCAATGTCACCCAGCTGGTGATAGAGCTGGAAATGAAGACCCAGGCATAACCTGGCCCCCGAATATATGATATTCACTTTTACAGACATTAACTCAATGTTTTCTGAGCACCAACTTGATTAAAGGCATTGGTTGAAAACTACAAGGAATTCAAAGAATAAATAATATGTGGTCTCTGCCTTTAGGAAACTCCTATTTTGGTTTTTGCCTCCAGTAGAAAGCAGCTGTTGTGGGTGGTTATTATTGTCAACCTGAATCCATCACCATCTATGGTGTTAATGACCCAGAGTTTCATGCCAGAATTACAGGCGTAGGAGTTGAGCAATATCTTAAACTTCAATTGAATCTCTTCCTTTTACAAATTTGAAAACTGAACTGCAGAGAAATGCCTTCGTTGAAGCCACAAGGTTAAGGATAAAGGACAACTAGAAAGGCAATTTCTTATCTCCCAATCAGTAAAATATGTTCATGAAAATGTGCAAAAGTCAAATGTATGCAAGCTTAATTATAATTTAAGGCCCTAAGTGGAGATTTCTGTTTTAATGGAGTCAATAGTGAAGAGTTTCATGTAGGCAATTATCATTGTATAAAATGAATAATAATCATCCACCAACCATGCTAAAGCAGGGCTTTCATAAATCTTGGTATTCAAATACTGGATTTGGTAAAATAAGAAAAAAAGAACTATAGTTGTCAGTTGGCAAACTGAACAAAAGTTCCCTAACACTGTAAATGGGGAATGACACTGATAGGAAAATGTTCAACGTTTTAGCCTCCACACTGAAGTGATCAGATTGGTATTTCAAAACAATAGTAGGTACACCAGGGTCAAAGCTTGAAGTGTGGTAAAATAATGACAGCAGCTAACACCTGAGGAGCAGGAACCCTGTTCTAAGTACACTGTGCATAAGATCGGTTAGCTCCTATGACCATCTGATGGCGCCGACACTATCATCTCCATTTTTCAGATGAGCAAATGGTACTACAGAGTGATTAAGTAATTTGCCTACAACTGCAGGCTTGTGGAATGCGGGAAGCAGATTTATTTAGAGCGGTATTTCTCTTTCTTGATGCCCACACTCTCTTTGGAGTAAAGTGAAAACTGAAACTAGATACTAAAAATTGCCTTTAGAAACGCAATGCTAGTATAAACACAAGCATACTATTCATTATATTCTGTGCAGCCAAAGATGGAGAAGCTCTATACAGTCAACAAAAACAAGACCAGGAGCTGACTGTGGCTCAGATCATGAACTCCTTATTGCCAAATTCAGACTCAAATTGAAGAAAGTAGGGAAAACCACTAGACCATTCAGGTATGACCTAAATCAGATCCCATATGATTATACAGTGGAAGAGAGGAATAGATTTAAGGGCCTAGATCTGATAGATAGAGTGCCTGAAATATAATGGTCATCTGAGTTAAATTCACCCATTCCAGTCCATTTTAGTTCGCTGATTCCTAGAATGTCAATGTTCATCCTTGCCATCTCTTGTTTGACCACTTCCAATTTGCCTTGATTCATGGACCTGACATTCCAGGTTCCTATGCAATATTGCTCTTTACAGCATTGGATCTTGCTTCTGTCACCAATCACATCCACAACTTGGTATTGTTTTTGGTCCATCCCTTCATTCTTTCTGGAGTTATTTCTCCACTGATCTCCAGTAGCATATTGGGCACCTAATGACCTGGGGAGTTCCTCTTTTGGTATCCTATCATTTTGCCTTTTCATACTGTTCATGGGGTTCTCAAGGCAAGAATACTGAAGTGGCTTGCCATTCCCTTACCCAGTGGACCACATAGGTTTGTGACATTGTACAGGAGACAGGGATCAAGACCATCCCCAAGGAAAAGAAATGCAAAAAAGCAAAATGGCTGTCTGGGGAAGCCTTACAAATAGCTGTGAAAAGAAGAGAGGTGAAAAAGCACAGGAGAAAAGGAAAGATATAAGCACCTGAATGCAGAGTTCCAAAGAATAGCAAGAAGAGATAAGAAAGCCTTCTTCAACAGTCAATGCAAAGAAATACAGGAATACAACAGAATGGGAAAGACTAGAGATCTCTTCAAGAAAATTAGAGATACCAAGGGAACATTTCATGCAAAGATAGGCTCGATAAAGGACAGAAATTGCATGGACCTAATAGAAGCAGAAGATATTAAGAAGAGATTCTTGCAGGGAATACAGGGAAGAACTGTACAAGAAAGATCTTCACAACCCAGATAATGATGATGATGTGATCACTAATCTAGAGCCAGACATTTTGGAATGTGAAGTCAAGTGGGCCTAAGAGACACCCTGTGCTCGAGGTCAGGGGAGGCAGCCGGGAGTAGCCATCCTGTGTCCGAGGTCAGGGGCAGCCGGGAGGAGACACCCCGCCCTGGAAGCCAGGAGTGATGACCCTGAGGAGCAACCCCAAGCCCGAGGCCAGGGCTCGTGGCCGGGAGGAGCAACCCGAGGAGCGGTGGCTGCGCAGGCACAGGAGGGCCTAGAGGAGCTATCCCACATTGAAGGTCAGGGACGGTGGCGGTAAGGAGATACCCCTCATCCAAGGTAAGGAGCAGTGGCTGTGCTTTGCTGGAGCAGCTGTGAAGAGATACCCCATGACCAAGGTAAGAGAAACCCAAGTAAGATGGTAGGTGTTGCAAGAGGGCATCAGAGGGCAGACACACTGAAACCATACTCACAGAAAACTAGTCTCCTGCCATTCATGGGGTTGCTAAGAGCAGGACACGAATGAGTGACTGAACCGAACTGATCTGACCTGAGACAGTCCAACACTTGAAAGACTGCTTTACCTCAAAATAACATTAAGATGAAGTTAATCACTTGATAATGAATAATACCTTTGCAAGCATGTAAATTAAACCCATTCAAAAAATGCAGTTGAAATTTTTATTTTGTCTCTGCATATTCCCTCAACAGTTAATATCAGTTATAATTTTCTCTTAGGTGATTGTATGAGTCTTTGAGGTCATTTTAAAGATTTTAAACTAAGCTAATATTTGATGCAGCTCTGTGGTCATTATAATTGAAATGATTTTTGATTTATCAAATCCATAGCAGAAGGAATTTATTTCTTTTGTTTAAGGAAGTAAAAAGAGTGATTAAAAATAAGAATATTGTCTATGAATCATAAAATCAGTTTTTAATGTGCTTAATCAGTAGTTGCTAAATCATCAGGATCAAGTACTATATAAAAAGAAAGAAAATATATGGATATTATTCTTAATGAATTTGTATTCTAGAGAAGATGAAAAATAATGATAAAATATATTTTCTGAGTGGAGTGGTAGTCAAAACACTAAAGAAGTGTAGTGAGAGAATATGTCTTGAGAATCAATCACTTGAGTACAGACTTAGCAGGAAGAATTGTAGTTTTCCTGGAGTCCATGAAAGTGAAAAAAATTCTAGGTAGATACATTGGTATATGCAAACTTAGTGAAAAATTACTATTTGCTAAGATATATAATAGTTAAGAAACTTTTGTTTCAGAATCTAGTGATTTCTTTGTCTTTGTTTTTGGAAGGTGGAAGAACTGATGTGTGATATGGATACGTTGTCACTGTTCAGTCACTAGTCATGTCCAACTTTTTGTGACCCCATGAACTGACTCCATGAATGCCAGTTTTCTCTGTCCATCAATATCTCCCTGAGATTGCCGCTTCTCTTGCCCTCAATTTTCCCCAGCATCAGAATCTTTTCCAGTGAGTCAGCTCTTCTCATCAGGTGGCCAAATTATTGGAGCTTCGGCTTCAGCATCAGTCCTTCCAGTGAATATTCAGGACTGATATCCTTTAGGATTGACTGATTTGATCTCCTTGCAGACCAAGTACTCTCAAGAGTCTTCTCCAACACCACAGTTCAAAAGCATCGATTCTTTGCCTCTCAGCCTTCTTTATTGTCCAGCTCTCACATAAATACATGACTACTCGAAAAACTGTAGTTTTGGCTATAAAGACCTTTGTAGGCAAAGTAATGCTTTTGCTTTTTAATATGCTGTCTAGGTTTGTCATTGCTTTTCTTCCAAGGAGCAAGCCTCTTTTAATTTCATGATTGCAGTCACCATCCACAGTGATTTTGGAGCCAAAGAAAATAAAGTCTCTCACTATTTCCATTGTATCCCCATCTATTTGCCATGAAGTGATGAGACCAGATGCCATTATCTTCATTTTTTGAATGTTGAGTTTTTAGCCAGCTTTTTCACTCTCCTCTTTCACTTTCATCAAGAGGCTCTTTAGTTCCTCTTCAGTCTACCACTAAAGTGATATCATCTGCATATCTGAGGTTGTTGATATTTCTCCTGGATAATTATTAGTAATTGAGAAAAAAGAGAAAGACACAGGTATATTTGTGTAATACAAAGAAATTGAGAATTTACCCTTCAAGAAGTTCATAGTCACTGAAAGTATCTTTGTCAGATTTTCATTTCTGTGTGCCATAAATATCACACTGGTGGGAATGTTGAGGATAAGCTCCAGAGGGATTAGCTAGAGGCATTAACTTCTTGATAGTCTCTTGTTTAGGTCTGGAAGCTGCTAAATGAATCCTGGAAAGAGAGATGATGAATGTTTGTGGTATGCCAGTATAAGCAGGAACGGAGAGAAAAAGTCTTAAGGAAGACAGTTTGAAGGTAGAATAAAGTGAAGGTAGAATAGTGATTGATGGGGTGTTTATTGTGAATGAAGATTTCAGGGAAAATGTTAAATATCTGGTCCTTAAGATTTTGGAGATAACCCAAAATAATCCCTCATGAATCATGTTCATATGGAATGGAGAAGAAGGACCCAAATGACAGTTTAGTTTATTTTACCAGGTGAAACCACCACAGGGACTGATGTTAGAAAGTTAGATAGGGCAGGGTTAGTAAAAACAACAATTTGATAGGACTCTTTCCATGTATAGATATTTTCAAAGCTTAGGACCTTCCATAAAATGACGATATGTATGTTTTTTTCTCAATTTATATTTAGAAAAGCAGTATATCATGTAACTATTTATGACAAACTATTGTTTATAAACACAATCATAATACAACAGTTTATAATTATAGGTCAGGGTGAAATTCTGCTGGTTTCAGTGGGGCTTAGATCAGCTAGTTGCCTTAGACTACTGAACTGGGACAACTGACCTCAGTGCCCATGTCTCTCACCTTCTCTTGGGACAAGCAGGTTAGACTGGGGCATGACCTTCTTTTTATGATGGCAGAAGCACAAGCCAACATATATAATTGATTTTCAAAACTCTACTGATATCATGTTTGCTATGCTTACCCCTACATTGGCTATAGCAGATCACATGGCCAAGTTGAGGTGAAGAAAATTATTCCTCACTTACCAAAGGGCATAGTTCAGTTCAGTTCAGTCTCTCAGTCGTGTCCGACTCTTTGCGACCCCATGAATCGCAGCACGCCAGGCCTCCCTGTCCATCAACAACTCCCGGAGTTCACTCAGACTCGCGTCCATTGAGTCAGGGATGCCATCCAGCCATCTCATCCTCGGTCGTCGCCTTCTTCTTCTGCCCCCAATCCGTCCCAGAATCAAAGTCTTTTCCAATGAGTCAACTCTTCTCATGAGGTGGCCAAAGTACTGGAGTTTCAGCTTTAGCACCATTCCTTCCAAAGAAATCCCAGGGCTGATCTCCTTCAGAATGGACTGGCTGGATCTCCTTGCAGTCCAAGGGACTCTCAAGAGTCTTCTCCAACACCACAGTTCAAAAGCATCAATTCTTCAGCGCTCAGCCTTCTTCACAGTCCAACTCTCACATCCATACATGACCACAGGAAAAACCATAGCCTTGACTAGACGGACCTTAGTTGGCAAAGTAATGTCTCTGCTTTTGAAAATGCTATCTAGGTTGGTCATAACTTTTCTTCCAAGGAGGAGGAGTAAAAACTTGGAGTTGTTAGTGTAATTATTCTACTGTAGGTAGGACACTCCATTTGCCAAGATTTTTAACTCTGTAGATAGAATTCCTGGGTACACATCCTGCCTCTACTATGAGCTCTGTTACTTTATGCAAATAAGCCTGTTCCTTTATTTTAATAAATGGACCTATTAAGACTATTTATCCTATGTAGTTAATAGATACATATGTTTGAGCCCTATATCTACCATAAAAGGCATATTCAAAATTTTAACTATCATTACTAATGTTATTCCATAAATAAAGAAATTGAGGTTCTTAGGGTTGACATTTTTAATAATAAAATTTAACAGTAGTAATATGCATTGAAATAGTACTTGATGAAGAAACTCGGGTTACTTGACTTCGAATTTCAGTTTCTTTGTTTGCCATCCTCTATCACTACATGAAAATCATTAAGTATGATCACCACAGACAATATAAATATACTTAAGGAAGTATTATATCTTAAAACAGTATTATCTGGGATATATTATAAAAAAAATTAAGGTTAGGAAAAAATTGATATCTACCACTATTTAATTTTCATTGAAATATAATTTGTTAATGTGAAATAAATAGCACATTGTCTTAAGTACAATAAATTAAGTTCAATAAGTGACCCAAACTAAAGCAAATATTTTATATCCAAGTTGGTGTGGATTACTGATCAAACATTATCATTACATTTTAAAACTCAAACTCTAATACTGAATGCCATCTAGAATGACTTGCAAAGGGAAATTGTAGCAACCAAATTATCTTAATGACATTGTGCTACTTTAATATAGGGAATACTATTTAAAAGCATAAAGTCACCATTTTTAAGATTCCCATATATAAGCTGGAAATTCTTACAACAGACATTTAAGATTATTTTAAGGAATGCATATAGCAACGAGTGTCTTCTAACAGAAAAGAAGTTCTTTGTAGAAACATGCCAGTCTCAATTTTTTATTATGTCTGACACTATTCCATATGTGCAGAGCTCATAATTCTGAAAGAAATTTGACAAATAGTTTGCTATACATGAGAAGGCAATAGATTGGTTCTGACTTTTGAATAAAACTTCCTTGGCCATGGCACATTCTAAAATACAATTTATCCCCATGTAGCAGGTGAGTGATTTAGTAGACAAATTGTCAGGATTTTGGCCTCTGCTGTTTCAGCTATTCATCCTTCAGGGATAGATAAACTGTGCATCTTCCTTGGGCACTTTGCTCTAACATTCTTCCTAAAGTAATTAGAGCAAAGAATGTATTTTATTTTTGGTTCTTGTGAAAATATCCTCATTATCATCACACACAGTACAAATAGTGTCATTTTATTTTTGCTTCTGTATCTGAAGATACCTGAATTTAAATAGCAATAGCTATGTACCATGGGGTTTTCTGAAGTTCCCTTGTCATGCTCAAATGATTTCAAGCTAAAATTGAAAATGTATAGTACTTGCTAAATACTACTGAGATTTATCAGCCTATATACTTTTATGTACATTTCTAACATTATTTGAGGTTTCTAGTGCTTTATTTATCTGTAAAACTAATGATATAATTCAAACTTTAAAATTTTGGAAAGCAAACGTGTTTATTTCTTTATTTTGTAATTAATCCATTCCATGAAGTATGCTGTTAAAATAAGAGGCAATTTTTAGAGCATGCACTCTGAACCAACTTTATTTACTTTTTCTTATGAAAATACTTGTTTGAATGTTTGATCTATTAATAGAAAATTAACTACTGAACATTACTAGCTCTATGTGTGTATGAACCAAAAAAATAGAGACAGATGTGGAGGGGAGAAATATAACAAGAAGGAGAGAGATAATGAAAATAATAAATATCACTATGTAGCACTTAATATGTGTTAGGCATTATTCTAGCATGTGTTTTAATTCAATTAAAACATGTTTCTAATCTTATGAAGGTACCAGTATTATTCTCATTGCCAAATGAGGAAACTAGTCACACAAAGTTAAGTGACTTGACGAAGTTCACTCAAGTAGTTAATATCCAACAGAGTTTGGCTCTTAACTATAGTGCTTTATTCAGTGTTCCAAGATAGGGTGAGGGAGAGATAAAGACTACAGCACAGTAGCCTACAGATGCAGCACATTTAATGGCTCAGTTATTTAAGATGTAATAATCTTATTAATGTAAGATTATTACGTTTTACGCACTATTATGTCTCTATCTCCTCTTCTAAAAATTATTAGCCTATCCAATCCCTGACAATAAACTTAACTGGTTTACTGTGAACAAGCTCTTCAGATTTACCAGAAAACATGACAGCCTGTAAACAATATGAGACACAGAGTAAAAGAACAGACTTATGTCATCACCCTGACTCTTGTCATCTCTGTGATTTTTTGGAAAGCAAATTTTGGAAATATATCTATGTGTTTGAAAATAAATGTGTATATATTGGGCTTACCTGGTGACTCAGATGATAAAGAATCTGCCCACAATGAGAGATACCCCTGTTCAATTCCTGGGTCAGGAATATCCCCTGGAATAGGAAATGGCAACCCAATCCAGTATGCTTTCTTGGAGAGTTCTGTGGACAGAGGAGGCTGGCAGACTGAGTTAAACAAAAACACTGGGTCTTTCAACAGGAAGAGTTCAATTAAAGTCATATTAAAATAGGAAATTCATGCTTCATCTCATTAAAAAAATTGATCTGACATAGATGAGATCATTTGTACATACCAGTAACTTGCAATGTAAACTGCCGAGTAATTTCTCTACATATCATGTAGCCTCAGCCACTTCCAAATTCTGACCTGGTTTTCTACACAGTAACACAATATCTCCATCTCCCTATATTATCTTGTTACTCTCAACTGAAGAGGGGAATCTGGAAATTAAGAGTCTTGGGGTTTGAGGAAAAACAGTCTGTGTGACTGTAAGCAAAGCATAGTATGTCTTTGAACTTTATTTTCATCATATGTAAAATGAAGAATTTGTAAAAATTTATATCTGGAATAACTTACATCTTTAATATGAAATGACAGGGAGTTCATAAAATTTAATCAGAGGCCAACCACCCCACAGCACTGTATTGGCCTTCGCCACACATCGACACGAATCAGCCAGGAGTACACATGCATACCCCATCCCGAACCCCCCCTCCTACCTCCCATCCTATCCCATCCCTCAGATGTGTCCCAGTGCACAAGCCCTGAGAGTCCTGTCTCATGCATTGAAAACGGACTGGTGATCTATTTTATATATGGTAATATATACGGTAATAAGTTCAATGCTATTTTCTCAAATCATCAAACCCTCGCCTTTTCCCACAGAGTCCAAAAGTCTGTTCTTTATCTCTTTGTCTCTTTTGCTGTCTCACATATAGGATCATCATTACCATCTTTCTAAATTCCACATATATGCACTAATACACTGTATTGGTGTTTTCCTTTCTGACTTACTTCACTCTGTGTAATAGGCTCCAGTTTCATCCACCTCATTAGAACTGATTCAAATGCATTCTTTTTAATGGCTGAGTAATATTCCATTGTGTATATGTACCACAGCTTTCTTATCCATTCATCTGCCGATGGACATCTAAGTTGGTTCCATATCCTGGCTATTATAAGCAGTGCTGCAATGAACATTGAGGTACACGTGTCTCTTTCAGTTCTGGTTTCCTCGATGTGTATGCCTAGCAGTGGAATTACTGGGTCATATGGCAGTTCTGTTTCCAGTTATTTAAAGAATCTCCACACTGTTATCCATAGTGGCTTGGACTAGATTGCATTCCCACCAACAGTGTAAGACAGTTCCCTTTTATCTGCACCTCTCCAGCATTTATTATTTGTAGACTTTTTGATAGCAGCCATTCTGACTGGCATGAGATGGTACCACATTGTGGTTTTGATTTGCATTTCTCTGATAATGAGTAATATTGAGCATCTTATCATGTGTTTGTTAGCCATCTGTATGTTTTCTTTGGAGAAATGTCTGTTTAGTTCTTTGGCCCATTTTTGGATTGGGTCGTTTATTTTTCTGGAATTGAGCTACATGAGCTGCTTGTATATTTTTGAGATTAATTTTCAGTTCAATCCAGTTCAGTTGCTCCATTGTGTCCAACTCTTTGTGACCCCATGAACTGCACACGCCAGGCCTCCCTGTCCATCACCAACTCCCGGAGTTTACCCAAACTCATGTCCATTGAGTCGGTGATGCCATCCAACTGTCTCGTCCTCTGTTGTCTCCTTCTCCTCCTGCCCTCAATCTTTCCCAGCACCAGGGTCTTTTCAAATCCGTCAGCTTTTCACATCAGGTGGACAAAGTTTTGGAGTTTCAGCTTCAATATCACTCCTTCCACTGGACACCCAGGACTGATCTCCTTTAGGATGGACTGGTTGGATCTCCTTGCAGTACAAGGGACTCTCAAGAGTCTTCTCCAACACCACAGTTCAAAAGCATCAATTCTTCAGTGCTCAGCTTTCTTTATAGTCCAACTCTCACATCCATACATGACTACTGGAAAAACCATAGCGTTGACTAGACAGACCTTTGTTGACAAAGTAATGTCTCTGCTTTTAAACATGCTGTCTAGGTTGGTCATAACTTTCCATCCTAGAAGTAAGCATCTTTTAATGTTATGGCTGCAGTCACCATCTGCAGTGATTTTGGAGCCCCCCAAAATAAAGTCAGCCATTGTTTCCCCATCTATTTGCCATGAAGTGATAGGACCAAATACCATGATCTTAGTTTTCTGAATGTTGAGTTTTAAACCAACTTTTTTAATCTCCTCTTTCACTTTCATCAAGAGGCCCTTTAGTTCTTCTTCACTTTCTACCATAAAGGTGGTGTCATCTGCATATCTGAAGTTATTGATATTTCTCCCGGCAATCTTGATTCTAGCTTGTGCTTCTTCCAGCCCAGCATTTGTCATGATGTACTCTGCATGTAAGTTAAATAAGCAGGATTACAAAATACAACTTGACGTACTCCTTTTCCTATTTGGAACCAGTCTGTTGTTCCAAGTCTAGTTCTAACTGTTGCTTCCTGACCTGCATACAGGTTTCTCAAGAGGCAGGACAGGTAGTCTGGCATTCCCATCTCTTTCAGAATTTTCCACAGTTTGCAGTGATCCAAACAGTCAAAAGCTTTGGCATAGTCAACAAAGCAGAAATAGATGTTTTTCTGGAACTCTTGTTTTTTTGATGGTCCAATAGATGTTGGCAATTTGATCTCTGGTTCCTCTGCCTTTTCTAAATTCAGCTTGAACATCTGGAAGTTCACAGTTCACGTATTGCTAAAGCCTGGCTTGGAAAATTTTGAGCATTACCTTACTAGCGTGTGAGACGAGTGCAATTGTGCAGTAGCTTGAGCATTCTTTGGTATTGCCTTTCTTTAGGATTGGAATAAAAACTGACCTTTTCCACTCCTGTGGCAACTGCTGAGTTTTCCAAATTTGCTAACATATTGAGTACAGTACTTAATTCTTTGCTCATGTTCATTTTTAAGGAATAATTCAGTGGGAGTATGGTATCTTCAAAGAGGAAGAGTTATAAGAAGTTCACATTTGTTATTGATGTGTCATAAATGTAGTAACCAAGAACAAATGTTATCATAAGATTGAATCACACAGAACCTATGAAAATTTCATTTTCTCCTTTAAAGGCAGCTCAACTTTTATTTTCAGTCATTCTTTCTTTGACTTTTTTTTAAGAATTTGATGACCCTAGATTACTTTAACTAGTAATGATTAAATTCTTTACAAAATTTCTTCAGACCAGTGTGAAGATGAGCCCACATTATTGTAAAGTAATTAACCTCCAATTAAAATAAATAAATTTATGTTAAAAAAAAGAAGGTGTATGATTCTATTTTAAAATACAAATACGTCAGTTTGGAAAACCAAGGTTAAATGAAACTTTTAAATTCAAAAATTAACATTTTTTAGAAATAGTTATTCTTGGATTCTACTACAAATCCTTCTTTAAGATTTTTCTTGTTTCCTGAGGCAGAACTACCATTATGACCCAGTGATTGCAATCCTGGGTACAAAAACAAATGGCTCTAACATGAAAATATACATATTTCCAAATATTAATAGCAAAACATAAACAAAAAACCCAACTGTAAAAATATAGATATACCCCAATGTTAATAGCAGCATTATTTACAAATGCCAAGATATGGAAGCAACCTAAGTAACCATCATCAGATGACCTGATAAAGAAGAGTGGTATGTACACACAACAAAATACTACTCAGCCATATAAAAGAGTGAAATTTTGCCATTTGCAACAACATGGATGGACCTAGAAGGCATTATGCTAACTGAAATGTCAGACAAACAAAAACACTGTATGATATTACTTACGTGTGAAATATATATACAAAAAAAAACCTAGTAAATATAGCAACAACAAAGCACCCACAGATATAGAGAATAACCTAGTGGTCATGAGTGGGGAGAGGAAAGGGAAGGAGCAAGTTAGGATTAAGGTACTGAGGTAACAGCTATCACGTATAAGATAAATAAGCTATAGTATATGTTATACATGGAGAAGGAAATGGCAACCCACTCCAGTGTTATTGCCTGGAGAATCCCAGGGACGGGGGAGCCTGGTGGGATGCCGTCTATGGGGTCTCACAGAGTCGGACACGACTGAAGTGACTTAGCAGCAGCAGCAGAGTTAAGTGTGTGAGGATATTTTTTATGATGAGACTTTATACAAACATACATTTATGGCAGTATTTGTTTTCTAAAAGAAAGCTTTCTGATGATAGGAAGCATCCTGTTTTTTCCTTAACTCCAGGATTGATCAGGGTTCCTACAGCGTGATGTGCATTCAAATAATCACTGCAGTCACCATCTGCAGTGATTTTGGAGCCCCCCAAAAAAAAGTCTTGACACTGTTTCCACTGTTTCCCCATCTATTTCCCGTGAAGTGATGGGACCAGATGCCTTGACCTCAGTTTTCTGAATGTTGAGTTTTAAGCCAACTTTTTCACTCTCCTCTTTCACTTTCATCAAGAGGCTTTTTAGCTCGTTTTCACTTTCTGCCATAAGGGTGGTGTCATCTGCATATCTGAGGTTATTGATATTTCTCCCAGCAATCTTGATTCCAACTTGTGCTTCTTCCTGCCCAGCATTTCTCATTATGTACTCTGCATATAAGTTAAATAAGCAGGGTGACAATACACAGCCTTGGTGTACTCCTTTTCCTATTTGGAGCCAGTCTGTTGTTCCATGTCTAGTTCTAACTGTTGCTTCCTGACCTGCATACAGGTTTCTCAAGAGGCAGGTCAGGTGGTCTGGTATTCCCATCTCTTTCAGAGTTTTCCACAGTTTGCTGTGATCAAACAGTCAAAGGCTTTGGTGTAGTCAATAAAGCAGAAGTAGATGTTTTCTGGAACTCTCTTCCTTTTTCAATGGTCCAGCGGATGTTGGCAATTAGATCTCTGGTTCCTCTGCCTTTTCTAAATCCAGCTTGAACTTTTGGAAGTTCACGGTTCATGTACTGTTGAAACCTGACTTGGAGATTTTTGAGCATTACTTTACTAGCATGTGAGATGAGTGCAATTGTGTGGTAGTTTGAGCATTCTTTGGCTTTGACTTTGGGATTGGAATGAAAACTGACCTTTTCCAGTACTGTGGCCACTGCTGAGTTTTCCAAATTTGCTGGCATATTGAGTGTAGCACTTTCACAACATATTCGTTTAGGATTTGAAATAGCTCAACTGGAATTCCATCACCTCCACTAGCTTTGTTCATAGTGACACTTTAAGCGATATGCTTTTAGTGCCTTCAGATTCATAAAATGAGCAAAATAACTCTTTGTAGGATTTCAAATCAGAGAAGGTGATGGCACCCCACTCCAGTACTCTTGCCTGGAAAATCCTATGGGTGGAGGAGCCTGGTAGTCTGCAGTCCATGAGGTCACGAAGAGTCGGACACGACTGAGCAACTTCACTTTTACTTCTCACTTTCAAATCAGAGAAGGAAATGGCAACCCACTCCAGTGTTCTTGCCTGGAGAATCCCAGGGATGGGGGAGCCTGGTGGGCTGCCGTCTATGGGGTCGCACAGAGTCGGACACGACTGAAGCAACTTAGCAGCAGCAGCAGCAGCAGAATTTCAAATAAAATTTTTGACTAGCATCAAAACCTTCACATTATTTCAAAAAGTTTGCACATTCTGATGTTGAGTTCATTAGGGATATACATTTATATGACTTGATTGAAAATATATCGGGTTCCAAAACATCATGCCTGTTTTAAAAGAAAATAAAATCATTTTGAACCTTAATGCATTGTTGTTGACGTTCAGTCTCTAAGTTGTGTCCGACTCTTTGCAGCCCCATGAATTTTACCATGTCAGGCTTCCCTGTCCAAACAAGAAAGTTTGCTCAAACTCATGTCCATTGAGTCAATGATGCCATCCAACCTTCTCATCCTCTGTCGCCCTCTTCTCCTCTTTCCCCTCAATCTTTCCCAGTATCAAGTTCTAATTCATGCATATGAAAGTCTCATATGAGACCTAAGAAGAGGCCAAAGCAGGCAACTTTTATACTTTTTAGATGAAGAAACACTAAAAAATGTATGAAGAATTGACAGGACAAAGAAACTTGGGTTTTGGTGCTTAATTAGTGCAGAATCTAAACAGTTTGGGATTGGAGGTAAAAGGACACTCTTAGCACTAGAGATAGGAAATTTGTATTAACTTAATTCAAGAAAATCCATATGCCACCAAAGCACGTTTTTGCTAAGAGTATCCTGAGAAACCGAGACTCTGCAGGAAGAGAGAGAGGTAGAGAGAGAGAGAGGGTGCAGATGTACATAATGGACATTTGAGCATGGACAGCAGGTAGCAATCCCTGCTATGGTGACTCTTGCCATTGCCTTTTTGTGTATATCCTTTCCAAGGAAGAAAATTATGTATCCTATCAGTTACAGCATATTGGTGACAGCGAAAGAACTCAGTTCATGCAAAGTCTAGATGTCATTTTATATGGTCAGATATTGTATTAACTGAAAGAAAAGTTATTTTCTTATCTCTACTTTTCACCACTGACCTATTACATTATGTGAAATTAAAAGAAGAACTTTTCTTTTAAAAAAGAATAAGTGTACTAATTTGAACAATAGAGTTAGGTTCTATAAAAACTGAAACAGGAAAGAGTATAGAATACATTTTTGTTCACTCTATTAAAACAAGTCCGTCACAAGTATGCTGTAAGTTAAGGTTTAGCAGTAGGAATAATAGCTTGGAATGGGGTGCTCAAGGTATAGATAAATTCAGAAAAATTTTTATTTCAGCATCATTTGAAAACTGTAGAAATAGTAATGAATTTCACTAATGGTAACACAAATCACTAATTAGAAGCCAGTCAATAGAATTGTTCAGAAAGAAGTGAACTATAAATCACAAATTAATCTTATCAAGAATTATAAGGAAAGGAAATGAAGGAACCAAGAATGTTACCCTTTAATACAATGGCACATAAATTGGATGTATTCACTAACACAGAAGAGAAAATTATTTGTAATGATTGTGTATTCTTTCTTTGTATTTAAAGTTTTAGTTCCCAGTTTCATGACCTAATGGGATTTTTCTTATAAATAGTTCATACAGCATTGTTGAGTGGCTTTATATAATATTTGTAAATTTCTATGGTAAAATTTAAAACAAAGATGAAATTTTAAATACTTTAAGAGCCAAACAGTATGTATAAAGCAAACAGGAGAAATAAATCTGATGTGGGCTTTTTATTTTTAAAATTTTTTTTAATTTTATTCAATAATGGACACATTATTAGGAATCAAACCTCTTGATTCCTAAGAGGTTTAGAATAATTGCAAGCAATATTGTCAGCCTGGTTATATTTCAGCTATAAGGGTAGCAGCAATATATTCATCATCAACAGGAAATGTTCTTCCTTGAAAATTTAACTTTTCATCTCTATTACAAGAGCAGAGAAAAATCACGTGTGGTGTGTATCTCCCAAACTGTATTTACTTAATTCATACTTGGCCATTCTCTAGTAGGAGGATGGAGCAAAGAATGAAGACTGTCCTTTGTTACCAGAACATAGAGGATTGTCACAGTGCAATGGTAGCATCTATTGACATATACATAAAATAAAATTGCCTTTATTTCCCTAGATCTTCTTTTCCTTGAGCATACTATGTCCAGATGCTGAAAAGACATCATTCAAATCAGCACTTTCAATCTGATATGAAGGAGTATAAAAACACTGAAAACAGCATTGGGCTGAAAACAACATTGAAAACAGTTATTCAAAAGTTTTAATTTTTATTCTTCTGATGGGGCAAAACAAATAAGAAAATAGAAAGTCAATATTTATCTTACAACAGTTATCAGGGATGGCATGCTAAAGTTGAACAATGAAAGATCAGAAAGTCTGTTATAGATAGATAATAGATGGATAGATAGATCATGTAGACATATACTAAGATTGAGTTGCACTATGGAAAGTGAAAGGAGATTATGGCCCCAGAACTCTATAATGTAGTGATAAAGGCATCTATTAAATAGAGGATCACAGAAATATATAGCTACTCACTATGACCATGAGTTAAGGAAGATAATTGTATGTGTTCTTCACCATCTCCCAGAGTTTGCTCAAACTCATGTCTATTGAGTTGGTGATGCCATACAAGCATTTCATCCTCTGTCATCCCTTTCTCCTCCTGCCTTCAATCTTTCCCAGCATCAGGGTCTTTTCCAGTGAGTCGGCTCTTCACATTAGGTGGCCAGAGTATTGGAGCTTCAGTTTCTGCATCAGTCCTTCCAATGGATATTCAGGGTTGTAATATTCTAAACCAAAATAACTTTCTTCTATTCCTTTTATTTTGTGGCAGAAACGGCTAATTGATTCATTATATTTTTTAATGTTCTACTTGAAAATTTAACCCAATAAGTTACTGAAGTTTTTGGCTGGTGCACTGAATTATAGCAGAAATGCCTTGCTGTGGTTACTTTAGGATAATGAGAGCTACATGGAATGGTTACAGTCAGGGCATTGTTGCTCTCTAATTACCCATTCAACACCCCAAGGATGAACCAATTTAGGACAGTGTCCTATTGCATTCCCTGAAGTAGAATCTATTTCTTCCAAAGGGCCCTTAATAGTTCTTCATCTACTTCAATTTTCCCAAGTCCAATAAGTCTATTTCTTAGTCCCTGAAGCCCTGTTTTATATACCACCAAGACAGGTCTGTTAAAGCATGTAAAAACAGATAATTGCCTGTGTTACGGGTGTGAATAGTTGTGAGTATTCATCATTTTTTAGAATTTTAATTTTCTGTATATTATGATGTTTTGACATCTTTAAAAAAAACAACGCCAAAACAAAAACAAAAGCAAAAAAACCTTTCAGTTTAGGTACAGATTTCTCCTCCCTGGATGAACCAGTTAATCAATTCTTCCAGACAGCATGACTCAGGAAACATGTCTTTGATATGCAAACTAACTAGTACAGAGACAAACCTCCTCTGGTTCTGGTACCCTAGGAGGTAATATTTCTCTATCTTAATCATCTCTGGGCCAGGCATTGGGCAACTAAGGACCACCACTATCTAGCCTACTGATATTATTCAGACAAGACAATCCTCAGTCACCCTGCCCTTTTTTACCTTTCCTGTGTTAGCCTAAAGCTATTGCTTTATCCTGTTTCTAATCCTTAACCCAAACTTGGTGTTCCCGCTGTGACCCTGTGTTTGGAGCTATGCCTCTTGTTTCTAGGGCAACTATGAACATTAAAATTTTCTTTCAATCCATTGACCTCTCCATGTCATCACTCAGTCACCTTTATAAATTAAGACCCAGCACATTTCAGAAAAAATGGATGGGAGAAGTTCTTGCATTTGGCTCTTACATTGTATTAAATTAACTTAATGAAATATCTCCTTGTATTAAAAATATTGGAAATTTAATTTTGTCTGAAAGCAATTTTTCTCATAAACATAAAGCTTTGGACTCTTACTGACACAGAAGAATAGGTTTACTTATTTGTACAAATACTGCAAACAGTTTGCCATTTGGAGATGTTGCAATATGGAGCTTGTATCATCATTCTTCATAGCTATCAGCAATCATCAAATTTCATACAAAATTGCTCAATTTTCATTCAATCTGAGTAAACACTATCTACTTCAAGGCTGATAGAGCACAATATGAAAAAGAAAACTTTATGCTATCATATGATAGATGGAAAAGGTTCCTGTTTTATCATTGTTAAAGTCTGCTATGAAAGAAGGCATAAAATTTTGAATAGCTATCAAATAACTCAGGTTTTTTACAATCTTCATGAAAAATATGTCAATTCCTGAATAACACAGAATGTGCACTACTTTGAGTCCGATTGCCTTATTTCACTCAAGTACTTCAAGGTGGAGGGACCTTACTGTGCCCTCATTATTTAAAATTTTTTTGGAAATTCTGTTGCATTCCCTATAAAGCTAAGAGCACTTGGATACAGAGTCATATTGTACCATGTTTTAAATATTTTATGTGAACTATTTCTTATCATTGGTGACCTGGAGAAGAGTAGTTTGGTGAGTACTGGAGGCAAAGGCCAGATTGGAGCAGACTTAAGAGGGAATGGAAAGAAGTGAGAAGGAAACAGATAGAGAGTGTAGACAACTTTTAGAAGCTTAAAGTTTCCTAAAGGGGAACAATGGAGAATTTAGAAACATTCATGTTTACATTTAGATAGTTGTATGAATCAGTACAGACTTAGAAACAGTCTGTTTCCCTATGCAGAGTGTCTAAAACACAATATAGTAGGTGGATGGAGGAATAGTTCAGCTTGCTAAGATCATGGGTGGATGTAATAACAGCTTCTACCAAGTGAGCAGACAGTATGCGATAAAACACTTTCCCAAGTGCTTTACATGCATTATCAAGTGTTCTTTGGACACACACACACAAAATCTAGAATAGAAATGACATTATTTTATTTTTACAGAAAGAAGCCAAGCCACTGACAAGTAAGAGATTGACCAAAGTTTACAAATATGTATATGTATAGTTGGAGAACAAAGTCCATAGAGTTTATTCTTGTTACCAAAATTAGTACCATCTCCATTACCAAAATTCTTCCTGTTCTGGAATTGTGAGGAGAAATGCACAGAGACCAGGTTGAAGCACATTATATACAACCTGAAAAGTGAAAGTGAAAGTAGCTCAGTTGTGTCTGAATCTTTGCGACCCCATGGACTATATAGTCCATGGAATTCTTCAGGCCAGAATACTGGAGTTACGGTAGCCTTTCCCTTCTCCAAGGGATCTTCCCAACCCAGGGGTCAAACCCATGTCTCCTGCATTGCAGGTCTCCCGCATTGCAGATGGATTCTCTACCAGCTGAACCACAAGGGAAGCCCAAGAATACTGAAGTGGTTGCCTATCCCAAGGGTCTCCTGCATTGCAGGTGGATTTTTGCCAACTGAGCTATGAGGGAAGCCCCTATATACAACCTGGATACCTTGAAATTTGTAAAGGGGATATGGAAGATTTTGAGACTTATGCATATTATGAGTGTGACTGTGGCTTAGAAAGTGACGGTGTTACTTGAGGAAGATTTACACATGTAAAAGATATGTTGACAATGCAATGGCCAGAATATACACCGTTGCACTAGTTCATGAAATAAGGACATGAGATCTTATCTATAGTATTATCACACTCATAGAGAAAGTAGACCAAATTCCACAAAATGAATCATCTGCTCAGAGATATGATGGCCTGGGGAACAGTGTTGGTTTGGGTAAAAAATGGTGGGACTGTCTTAAACATAGTTTTATAAAATAGACAAAAAATATTTTAAAAGATGAGAACAGAACATTGGAGAGGGATCCTAATGGTTATTGTGGCTTTGTATGTCTTCTGAATAGAATTTACATCCATTGATTAAGTGATTTAGAAATATTTAATCACCTACTCTCCTCTGAGCTCTGAGTTAGATATTGCAAGTGTAGCACTGAAATAGATAAGAGACCTTGTAGGCTATCAGGAGTTCTACTATAAAATAGAGAATGTAGATAAGTGAACAGGCAATTGAAACACATTTGTGGTAATTGTTTAGAAATAAAGATAGTTATTGTATTAGCATATTTGAGAGCCCTCATCTAGATTGGTGATATATATCAGAGAAGACTTTCAGAGCAGATGGAATTTTCATGAGAAAAAAGAGAAAATCTGAAAAAAGTAGAGGCTTGGAAAACATCTGAAAATAAGGGCAAGGGTATCAAAGAAGAAAGAATTACCTAGGTAGAAGATGAACCAATAAATATACAGACGTTTTTGCTAAGTGATGTCAAATAGTGACTTAAGAAGAAATATTTAATAAATCCCACCTAAAGCTTTCAGATATAAAACTAAAAGAGTGTATATGACTTGTAATTGAGTGGCTACCTCTCAGGCAGCTCTCTAAACTGCTAAATTTAAATTAAATTTAAAGGGTAAATTAAAGAATATGTGTCTGTTTAGGAAGCAGAGGCAGGAAACAGGGCTAAAACCTTAAAAAAAAAGAAAGGTAGAACACAGTAGTGATAGGAAGATGTAAAAGCTTTGGCATGAAGACAGAGACATCCCTTATCCTGATCAGAACTTGAGAACAGACAAACATAAGGGTTAGTGAGTATCAGGCATCAAACATTAGAAGGAATTTCAAATGTGTGTGTCATCTTTTATTCTGATGGCTCTTCAGTTGGTAGGACAAAGAATTCTGGCCCCTTTTTGATGGACAGGATCCACTCAGGTTAATGTTCTGTTGATACGACTTCTCCCCTTCCCCTTGCTTGTGTCCCCAAGCAAATGCTGATTATTTTTGTCAACAATTGTCTCAGTCATTAGACCTATGTTTGGAATAGCATTCAGCTAAGTAACCAGAGAGAAATGATTGGTCAGTCTATGTTCATGCTTGCTTCTCAAGTGTCATTTTGCTTATACCTGAAAGCTTTAAGGTGACATTGATCACAGTCTTTTTTCATGCTAGATCACTCTCCATAGAGAGCTCACCATCCTAGCACACTATGGAATGCTACCTATTCAAAGTTGAATACTACTGCTAGCAGAAAAAGCAAATATCAAATAATTAATTAATGCTAGGAAATATTATTTAGGATGATTTCATGCAAATAAAAGGACAATGAGCAATTCATACATTAAGACACCTTATTTTTAGTAGAAAATTGGGAACAAATTCAGCTTCTTGGTTGAGTTAGTATTTTTTAATTTTTTGAACAGCTCTATTAAGGTATAATTGATATACAAGCAACTGAACATATTTAATGGTTTCATTTTGATGAGTTTGGTGATATGCATAGACCCACAATACCATCACCAATATCAAGGAGATAGACATGTCCAACACTTCCCAGAGTTTTCTTGTGTCCCTTTGAATTTTTGTTTAGTTGTTTTTTATTTTTTGTGGTAAGAACCCTTAAGAACTACCCCTTAACAAATTTTGAAGTACACAATACTTTATCTTTATTTGTAAGGATTATACTTTACAACAGATGTCTAGAACTTGTCCATCTAGCACTATTACAACTTTATATCTTTTAAATAATAATTCCCCAACTCCTCCAGGCCTCAGTTTTGGCAACCACTATTGTATTCTCTGCTTCTGTGAGTTTGACTACTTGAGATACCTCATTTAAGTGAAATCTTGCAGTATTTGTTATTCTGTAACTAGCTTATTTCACTTAGCATAATGCTATTCTGACCCATTTCCTGCTAAGAATGAGAGAGGTTCAGAGCAAATGAAACCTCCGCAGCATGTCTACACAGCAGTGTAAACCAACCTTCCACACAGAATCTATGATCCATTAGGCTCATGATCCAAAACCCTGCCAAAGATTGAATTCTTAATAATGGGGCACCAAGTGATTCTAAAACCTGAACTGCCATCATGAGGCACCAAGCCATAATGTGCAGCAGGCATCGTCTATCAGATTAAAGTTAGATAAAATACATAGGTGATAAAATAATGATTATATGTGTGTGTGTGTGTGCACGTGCAAGTCTATGTGTAGTTTGGCTGGAATACATTGGGAAGTAATAAATAAGTTGATTTGGGCAGGCTCAGACTCTCATGGTCTATCCTCTTGCCACCATGATCTACCACCTTGCCTTCTGTACCTGCATATTGCCTAGTAAGGAGTTTTCTAAGATTGGTGATTAGGGGATGGAAATAAATTGAACCTGTTTTATACACTATGCTGGCACCAGTTGGAAGTGGACTGCTGAAGCAGTTCAGCTGCTGTCTGCAGTGGCACTAAAGGAGAGAAGAGTAACATGAAATCCTCCAAGTGGGGAGCATGTTGTCAACTATATCCAAATGATTACTTTGCCTGGAAGGAAAGATGCTGGAGTTGGTTGACAGAATAATGCCCCTTGCAGATATCTACATGCTAATCTTCAGTCCTGTCCAGTTCAGTTGCTCAGTCATGTCCAACTCTTTGCAACCCCATGAATTGCAGCACACCAGGCCTCCCTGTCCATCACCAACTCCCGGAGTTCACTCAGATTCACGTCATCAAGTCAGTGATGCCATCCAGCCATCTCATCCTCTGTCGTCCCCTTCTCCTCCTGCCCCCAATCCCTCCCAGCATCAGAGTCTTTTCCAATGAGTCAAATCTTCGCATGAGGTGGCCAAAGTACTGGAGTTTCAGCTTTAGCATGCTAATCTTAGGAACCTATAAATATGTACCTTATATGGCAAAAGGGACTTTGCAGATGTGGTTAAAGCCTTCAAGATGGGAAGTTTATGCTGGGTTTTTTGAGACAGCCCAATGTAATTACAAAGTTTTTATAAGGGGGAGGTAGAAGGTCAGAGTAGAGATACTTCTATAGATGTGAAGATGAAAGAATGGGCCATAGCAGCCTCTGGAAACTGGAAAAGTTAAAAAAAAAAAAAAAGAAAGAAAAAGAATTCTTTCCTAGAACCTCCAGAAGATAAACAGCCCTTAACTTTAACCCCTTTTGACCCATTGCAGACTTCTTACATCCATACATTTAAGAAAATAAATATATGTTGCTTTAAGACACTAAATTTGAAGTCATCTGTTAAAGACGCATTTGGGGAAACTAATGCAGATACATAAATACTACATCCTTGAAAATGGTTAATGATTTGGTTGGTTGGTCAGATACTTGGAAAGACAGAACAAACAGAACAAAAGAAAAAAACCCAATTATCTATTGTTATATCATTTCTATTATTTCTGGCCTGATTTGAATGATTTGGATTTTTTTTTTATTACAGTTGTATTTTCCTTTTTTGTATTCTTTGCAATTTTATTTTAAATATATGATCCCAAGTTTGTGTATTTTCCCTTGTGAGTGCTGGCCAATTTTTATATTTCTATACAATTTCCTGATCTTTGCTATGAGATGTGATTATGTTTGATTTTCTTGAGGCTTGTTTTTAAGATTTTTAGGTGGGAAAAGAGTAGCCTTTAGGGTTAATTTGACCTGGCGCTAAAGGCTTCCCAGATGCCGCCAGTGGTAAAAGAATCCCCCTGCCGATGGCAGGAAACATGAGAGATAAGAATTTGATCCCTGGGTCGGGAAGATTTCTTGAAGCAGAAAGTGACAACCCATTCCAGTATTCTTGCCTGGAAAAATCCCATTGACAGAGGAGCCTGGCAGGCTACAGTCCCTGGGGCTGCAAAGTCAGATGTGACTGAGCCCACAGTCTCAGTGTGCTGAGGGGGGTGCCCTTCTGGGAACGCTACTCATTTGCCCTAGGGATTAGGTGGTGACTACATTGGCTGGTAAACAGGAACTCTTTCAAAACCAGAGGAAAGCACTAGGTATTGTTCTCTTGACTCATCTTAGGTCATGTTTTCCCGCCTCAAGTAATTTCATCACAGGCATTAGCTGACCCGTATGTAGGTGAAGAGTTACGGAGTGCCCTCTGTAGATCCCTTAGATCTCTCTGTGCTTCTCTCTCCTCTCCAGTACTGTTCCCTACAACTCAAGCTGCCTTAGGCTCTATAACCCAGGCTGGTCTCTTCAACCCGGTGAGGACCTCTAGGCCTTTCCCTTGATTCCACTGTGGTCTGGGAACTCTTTCCAGGCAATGAAGTGGGACAAACATTGACCTTAATTTGCTTACCCTCTCCCATGTATCATTACTTTTCACTCTTCAATGTCCAAGATCTGAAAACTAGTGGTTTTTTATGTTTTCTCCATTTTCAGATGTTTTGGTGAGCAGAAGAGCTCTGTTACTCCATCCTGAACAATAGCAGATCATTTTGAGTGATTACTTTGAAATCCTTTTTATTACATCACAAAAATCATTTTGGAAGTTCTCTTTCAACCAGATCATTTCACTACTAGGCTCTATATTGATATGATATCAACTCATGCCATTCATATTCATGGGATAATATTAACAATAAGAAGATAGGGAGTGGAATGGTTGGGAGGTATAATGTATGATAAATATCTGGATGGCTGAACTATCACATATGCTTTGAAAATAATTATTTTGCTAGACCATATAATACTGAAAAGGAATTTAGATATCTAATTATAGTCATCTCTTACCTTCTGTTGGTTTTTTTCTTTCTTAAAATGCTATTCCTGATTATATTTCTTTATCTTGCAGTATATCATTTCAGTCAATAAAGAAACTTCTGTCATTGTCTTTACTACAATTCATGTTGTTAACATTTTATTTAATAAGAAATATAACAGGAAATATATTTGTATCTCTCTGTGGTACAAATTTGGGCATGGTATCTTCCATATCCATGAGATCTTAGGGTGATAATCATTTTGATTTAGAGTTTAAAAAGATGAGGGTTTGGATCTCAGCTTTCATTTGGTGATTTTGAGATGCTTGGAAATTATATAGTCTTAATTTCCCCACTCTTGATATAGGGGAGATAATATACACCTAGAAGATTTGGCTTTTAAAAATTACCTATGTGCAAAGCCTGACAAAGCACAAGTATTCTGAGAAAACTGTTATTCTGATATGTTTATTATTACCTACAACATGTTTATTATTATTCCTATATAGGAGTTGATATAAAGGATAATCTATGCTCTATATAATTTGTTTAATATTTTTCTACTATAAAAAGACAAGAATAATTGGTTGGTAATTTACTCAGAGAATTCCCAAGATTGCTTGGAAACTAGCTAACCAGAAAATGGGGTTCTCTTCCACAAAGCAGGGAGCTTGGACCAAAGTGAACTACCCCAAGGGTTCAAATGTTGAACAGTGGCCATTCCCAGTAATATCGATAAACTGCTAGTGTCTGAGCCCAAATGCTTTCATGTGAAAACATAGGCTGACTTTTCTGTTTATAAACATACTCGACTTACCAAGGTCCATTTCATGGTGCATCCAGTTTCATCCAGGTGAAAGTCTGTCTTTCCATAGGATATTGAGAGTAAGTGAGCCCAAAAACTTGTTTACATTTCCTGATCAATGAATTCTAGGCTCAATCAAGCGATGCTGATTTTCACCTGTGTTCTTTAGAAAACACCTTCTATTTTGAATTCTTCTATTTTTATTTCTTTTTAGATCTCTTCTACAAAACTACTAGATGCTAGTTGTTCCAAGTATATTCTAACTCTATCCTCTTTCATCTCCCTTTAACTAAGTAGATAGCAATTTGCCAAGTTAAAACTCTAATGGTTCACCGTTCCTGCTTTTGTGTACTTCTTTAGTAAGATACATTTGGGAAATGACAAAGGAGAGGAAAGGTATGCTAGAATACCATTCAAGTATTGAAAAAGTTCCTGCATTTTTATGATTTTATGAACTGTGTTACTTTACTAGACTCCAATTTGGGATATGTGTTATTGAGATATAGTATATTATTTCTTCCTGAATTAAATGCTCTTGGTCTACTGTATAGTAGTATTTGAAGTTTGATTTTATATTCTCCCTCTGAAATTTTGTTCCTAGATTGCTCTGGTAGATTGATTGCAAAAAAATGAACCCAATTCTGCACCCCTTCCAGTATTCTCACCTTTTGAACTATGACTTTTATTCTTCTACCATAGAGAGCTGGAATCTATTTTCTAACCCCTTAATTCCAGGTTGGCTTTTTGAGTTGCATGTATGAGATATACATTAGCCAAAAGAATGAGGTGGAAATGACATGTTGCCAGGACCTGTTAAGCCACAAAAGGGCTTACATATTTTTGCTCTCTCTCCTGCTTCTCTCCTATCGTGAGAATGAGTCTGAGCTATCCTGACAGCGGATCAAAAATTGGTGCAGAGATAAATCAGAAAAGTTTTCATAGCTATGGGACTGTTCATAGTTTTGCTATTTCTGTTTATTTTTTTAATTAGTTTTGTAACAGTAGCAGACTGGTATTAAATCTAAAAGAGATAGTATGTAACAAATATGTTTTTTGATAACTATTTTGGAATATGGATTTCCACTAACTTAAAACTTCTGAGAATTTTTGACTAAGTCATACATCATTTTAAAAATGAACTAAGAATAGAAAAGTTTATGAAGAGAATGTATTTGTTATTGAAAAACAAGTGGGTAGGCATATTCTGTACCATATACAGTTAGTTTTGACTCATCTTTGTGACAGGCAAAAGTATTTGTTGAACAGTGCAATGAAAATGGAAGAACATAAAATGAGTGACATTCACTTCTTATATTAGGGAATATTTGATATTTTGTGTACTCTATATAACTCAATGTTGCCCCAAATTTTGTGATGATACCTCCAACTACTCTTTTAGTTAAGGGTTTTATTGCCCTTAGGCTATTTTTCACTTTTCCAAATTTGATTTGAAAATTTTCTGACTTTACCTATTTCAACCCAAAGCTAGGGAAAACTTGTCAAGTTTTGCTGACTTTTTTACTTTGCATTTGGGGATTCCGTTCAACTACAGTCTCAAACAAAATGCAAGCATTGCAAATCTATCCAAACGAAAACAATAACATAATACTTCACAAGTACCAAATGACTCTGGAATAGAACAATGATGAATTTTGCCCAACCTTGGACTGAGCTAAAACCTGACAAGTAAACACTGGAAAAAAGGAATGGCTCTAGGCTTTCCATGACAGCAGGATTTAAAATGTTATTAAAAAAAAAAAAAAAAAAAAGGCCATTCTAATGGTTTACACTGTTACTCTGTAGTGACAAATAATTTAGAAATGTCAATAAATGTATTGTAATTATCCATCCCTTCCTGTATTATTTAACAAAGTATTGAAAAAAGAACTACTTAGATTTGTGTATTCATCAAAACTATTCTTCAAAAGTAAAGGAGAAATAAAAACTATCAGAAAAACTAAATTAAGAGGATTTACTGACAGTATACTTGCCTTGCTTTTGCAACACTTTTTAATGTTAAAATTTCTTTGAACAGTGATAAGATCAGAAACTCAGATGCACATAAAAAGAGGAGAGCATTTAAAGAGGAATAATGAAAGTAAAGAGAAAGTTTTCATTTTTCTAATTATAAACTTGTTTAACAGAGAAAATTTTGTTCAAAATAATAGTAATAATATATTGTATGATAGATTATAAATAAGCAAAAAAATGACAACAGTATTATAAGAAATGAGAGCATTCTGCTGTAATGTGCCTTCACAACTCATGAAGCACTATGTCATTTGAAAGTAGATTTTGATTAGTTTATAAATGTGTATAGCAAACTCTAGTTCACGCTATGAGATAAGAGAAAATGAAATCTAAAAAACTGCTCAGTTAAAACCAGATAAGGCCAGAAACCAGTAGAACACAAAAAAGGAAACACAAAAAAACAAAGATAGTAAACTGAAAATAGTTACAAATAATATTATAGATACTAATCTAGCTATGTCAAGACTGACTTTAATATAAATCATATCAAGAATGACTTTAAGGTAATTGTTGTTAAATACAGCAATTAAATTACAAAGACTATCTGGTAAATTTTTGTTTGTTTCTGCCTCATTACATACAGATTTGAAGTTACAAGAAGGATAAGCACAATCAGAGGATAGATTAGATGATAGGTAACTTGATCAAGGGAGGATAACAGAGGTAAAGAAAAACAAGACCAAAAAGAGTAATAGAAATATGTAATTAAGGATATTATAGTTACATTATTTAACCTCAAGTTTGGGTCTTCAACTTCCAGATTGTTTGATATCCAAGTAAATATATGGTATGTGAACTTCTGGTTACTCCTTCAGAAACCTCCATATGATATACCTTTTTGAAGATCTTGGCAATTTAAGAGAAGAAAGCAACTTTAAGCAAGTTAGCCTTTGACAAAATTTTATAAAATTTCCTTTGATCTTCTCAAATACTGCTTTCTTTGATATATTAAAAGAAAGCTTTAATTAACTATATGAATGGTTTATTTGATTTTATTTTACATTTGTGGAAAAAAAAAAAAACCTAGAAAACACAGGAATTTAAATCTTCATATAAAATCTACTAATGTCTCTGTTGCTTTGTAAGGATTGCTTCAAGGGAAATGTTGAATTTAGTTAACAAGTCTGTACTACTTATGTAAATTAGAGAAAGGGACTCTTTCAATTAAACTCTACATTCTTTCAAAAAACTCTCAGGTTGTTAGACTGCAGTAGTTAAAAATCTCTGTTGAATTATTTTAAAAAGCAGTTTAGTAAGGGAATGGCCCCTCATTCTCATTACTATGATTTTTCTTATGTTCTAACATTGTAAACTCTTTGTTTTTATTATTTTATATTCAAATATTTATTAAGCAGTTAAGGAGATACAAAGGTGATTAAAGAGGTGAGGCAAATGCCCAAGTAATAGAAAGGAAAGTGTGAGGTTCACTGAATCACAGCAATCAAAAGAAAGTACTTTAGGAGATCAAGAGTGAGATGCTTCCATCCTGGAAGAGGATGTAGGTGAGTGGCAAAGCAGGAAAGGGGACTGAAAGTAAAATAGAAGACTTCAGTCAAAATTGTTGATGTTGTTCACTTTCCACCATATTTGTTTCTTCGCTTCCTTTCTGGGTGTAATTTACATGTATCTGTATGTGTGTGTGTACGTTCACACTTAGTTTTATCTGACTCTTTGGGATCCTGTGGACTGTATCCTGCCTAACTCCTTTGTCCATAGGATTTTCCAGGCAAGAATAATGGAGTAAATTGACATTTCCTACTCCAACGGATCTTCCCAACCCAGGAATTGAACCCATGTCTCTTGCATCACTTGCATTGACAGGCAGATTCTTTACCGCTCTACCGCCTGAGCACCAGTAGTGGCCAGGATTATTGGATGCACTTCTTAATATCAGCTCAGTTCAGTTGCTCTATCGAGTCCTGACTCTTTTTGACCCCATGGACTGCAGCACGCCTGGCTTCCCTATCCATCACCAACTCTCAGAGCTTACTCAAACTCATGTCCATCGAGTCGGTGATGCCATCCAACCATCAATCACATCCTCTGTCACCCCCTTCTCCTCCTGCCTTCTTAATATACTTGCTTGCATTTTTCCTTCAGTGTCTTCTACCGAACTAAGTTCTTTTGGTATTTTAGGATGCCCACCCTCCTTTTTTGTTACAGATTCTTGACCTTCTGATCTTGATGTTAATGGTTTTGAGTCTTTTCCATTCTCATTTTATTTTTGTGCCTTTTTAGTTAGAATATCTCATATAGATTTCTTTACCAGAGCTTTTTCTTCAGGCTTCCTTTTTTTTTTTTTTAAATCATGTCTCAGTATCATTGTTTCTCTTTTAACATATTGGGAGATGTACCTTTGTCTTGCCTTTTCACTCTCTTTTTTTTTTTTTTTTTGTAGCTAATCTTGTCATTTTTTTCTATTGGTTCCAGAAATTTACTATTATGTTTTTAAATGTGATTTTGTAATTTTTTTAATATTTACATAGATTGTTTAATATATGATTTGATGGTTGTTATCAGTTTTTTAAAATTCTTGGCCTGTATTTCCTAAACTGTTACTTCAGCTGCATTCTATATGTCCTGTCTGAAACTTTACTAACATAGCTGTGAAAAGTATTCACTATATTTACCTACTGGTAACTATAAGACAGGAAGGTCACCTTGGTCTAGTCAAGTGTGGTTTTCTTTTATCTATTGCTTACAAGGCACAGTATTTTAGAATTTTCTATTGAAAGTATAAAGAATTAATCAAGGCATCTCCTCATTGGATATTTCTGAAATTCAAAAGAGTTTCTGAAATTCATTTGTTTTTCTTTTTTACCATCACCACAAGGCTGCCAACATCTCCACTCAGATGTTTACCCTTTAGTAGCTGCTACATGGAAAGAGCCCTTTGTATGTCTTCCGGCATTTCTACTCTTTATGCTGCTAGGGTATATTTTGTCCTTTGGCAAGGCATTGGTATCCAATGTATAGGACATGGTCAGAGAAGGAGAGTTTATTAACTGTTCTTTAAACTCTGTGAGTCTCAGTGATCCTCCTTGTTGAGCTTGGCTGTTACTATCACCAAGAATCCATTTGATGTCTCACCATTACTCACTGTAATCCCTCTCCAGAAAATAATCACCCTTGCATTTCTTATAATTGTGATTAGCCCTTCAAATATCATCAAAAACTATCATTATTATGTATACATTCTTTTATAAAATGTTTTCTATAGCAAAAGAGAAAAGGGACATTTAATACAATTAAACATTGTGCTTAACAAGTTAAGAAAAATCATTAAAGCATAAAATTTCCCTTGTTATTAAACCTTAAAGAACAATTCAAATACAGATGCATATTATGTGCTCTCCAAATTCAGTTATTGAAATCTAATTCCCAGTGTGACTGTATTTGAAGGTGGGGCCATTGGAAGGTGATTAGGTCATGAGGCTGAAGTTCCCATGAGTAGGATTAGTCCTTATAAAGGAGACCACAGATATCTCCCTTTTCTCCTTCTACTATGTGAGGACACAGCAAAAAACAACCTTAATAAAGCAGTGGGCTTCCCTGGTGGCTCAGAGGTTAAAGCGTCTGCCTCCAATGCGGGAGACCTGGGTTCGATCCCTGGGTCGGGAAGATCCCCTGGAGAAGGAAATGGCAATCCACTCCAGTATTCTTGCCTGGAGAATCCCACGGACAGAGAAGCCTAGTAGGTTACAGTCCACGGGGTCGCAAAGAGTCGGACACGACTGAGCGACTGAACGGAACGGAACGGAACGGAATAAAGCAGGAGGCCACTCTTCATCAGCAGTTGAATTTGCCAGCTCCTAGATTTGACAGTGTTTTATGTCTCCATCACAAACCACTACAAATCACATAGTTTAGAAAAGCAGACATTGAATCACCCTGATTGTTCTCCAGGTCTACTGCAGATCTTTGGATCCATGCTGGGCTCAACCGGGTGCAGGACTAGCTACATCACCTCCAGGCATGGCTCCTCATGAATATTTATTTTAAGACCCAGGCTGAAGGGACCTCGGATACCCATGAGAAGCTTTTCCTACGGCATTGTCATTGTGGAAGAAACATGCCATGCCGCTTAAAGCCTAGTGTTTAAACTAATACATTTAACTTCCGCCAATATTTTCTTTAGCTGAAATAGTCTCACAGTTGAGATCAAACTCAAGTTTGAGGAAGAATTACTCTATTCCTTTTGTGGGAGGAAATACAAAACAGCATGGCAAAGACCATGGATACAGTGATAAGAAAAGATAAATAAATAGTATATAATCATAATAATCCAATATATTACATTTATAGACTTGTTTATAATTATTCATATCTCTCCCATATGCAAACTATATTGAATCATACCTATGTCTCCCAAAATCTTATCCACTAATATTGTTAATAATTATGCTTGAAGTCCAATATACCATGTTCTACATTAGGGCTGGTTATGAGTCTTCATGATCTGAAGATCTATGAAAAGACTAGTTATTTGCTAACCACATCTAATAATGGAGCAAAAACAGGATAACTGTAAGCAACACTCATTTAAAAATGTATGAATGAAAATTACAGAGCAGTTAGTAGTTCATATTTAGGAAATCTTGCTGGGAAAATGGCATCCGTTTCTCCTTCACAGTAGACATGTATTATTTTCTGATTATGCCTCAAGTGTGCTTCTTGAAATTTGTTCCCCAGTATATTGCCAAGGGTCTCAATTATTTCTCTGCAAGGTCTAAAGTTTTCTGCTCTTCTTGGTCACTTCTGCAAAAGCCATTGTAGACTATATCCCCATTTTAATAGCTCAACTACTTTACCAGCCTCCTCCCTGAATATAAACTGTTAGGGAGCAGAAGTCTTTTTCATAATAAAGTTTCTCACTCTCTTCCAATCTGATCTGTCATCACTTTTGTCAGTACAGCCCTGTCCATAAGCTTGTGATTTTTTTGCTATGTAGTTCCATTCTGATCCATGCTTCAAAAGTCAGATTAAAATTATTTGTTCAGACATGATTCTCTAGACTTAATTACAGGTGCATTGGAATGCACTTAATCTTTTTTTTTTTTTTTTCTGGCTGATAAGATCTGTTAGGAATTTTCTTAATTTTTTCACAGATTTTAATAAAGGGTGCCATGAAAACATCTTTGTTTTGGTCCATGCCACTAGGCTGTACTTTAGTGGCATTGCTTTGATTTGCTGTTTGTCCTCAGACTGTACCTTAATTTGAGAATATTTTGTTGGCATGAACAAAAAATAAAAGTAATTGGCAATAGACTTCTTTCTCTCTGTCTCTACTTTTCATTCTCTCTCTGCCTTTCTTGGATGGAGTAATAAATAAGAGGTTTATTTTTCTCTAGTATGAGTTTAAAATGTCCTTAGCACTGTGTTCTCCTGCTCAGTTGCTTCAGTCATGTCCGACTCTGCAACCCTGTGGACTGTAGCCCACCAGACTCTTCTGTCTATGGGATACTCCAGGCAAGAATACTTACTAGAGTGGGTTGCCATGCTGTCCTCCAAGGGATCTTCCCGACCCAGGGATCGGACCCATGTCTCCCACGGCCCCTGCGCTGCAGGCAGATTTTTTACCTCTGAGCCATCAGGGAAGACCCCTCATGACTGTATGTTTAATTTAACACTAACATTATAATGGCATTGGGTTAGTTGCTAAAGTCTTATTAAATAACAATTATTAATTGCTTTCTAGGGACTTTCCTGGCAGTACAGTGGTTAAGACTCAATGCTTCCAAACCAGGGTACACAAGTTTGATCTCTGGTCGGGAAACTGAGATCCCTTATGCTGTGTGGCACGGCCAAAAAATAAGCAAAGCAAAATAAAAATTGCTTTGTAACCGGCCCTGTTCAGTATGATCAATACAAAAAGTATTTTCAATGAGGATGCTCAAGCAAAACGTTTAATAAGTAATTTGGGACATTTGAGAGATTAATAACTAAAGCTATTGATCTTGATGAAGTTTGTATATAGACACTTTTCCAGAAATGTTTATATCCTAGCAGAAGCTCTATATTATATATATTCTCC
Source organism: Cephalophus harveyi (assembly GCA_006410635.1). Taxonomy (NCBI): domain Eukaryota; kingdom Metazoa; phylum Chordata; class Mammalia; order Artiodactyla; family Bovidae; genus Cephalophus; species Cephalophus harveyi. Next base: position 184,807 of record SJYT01021481.1, read on the forward strand.
TAATTTAGTACAATTTGAAATAACTACCTTTGATGGTGAGGAGTACTGCAATGAAATAGTATAGGCAAAAGTCATGGTGATAAGAAGAGAGAAGAAATTGAGATAATCAGTGTTAATTATTAGTTTCTCTTTTAAAAAGTTGTGAAATATATATTTCAAATATATTTATCCTATTTTTTTGCTTTAATATACAGATATACTTTTAAAGTATGTATATATGTATATATATGAACTCGGCTCTCCTGCATTACAGGTGGATTCTTTACCATCTGAGTCACCAGGGAAGCCCATATGTACATATACACATCTATATCTCTTACTAGCTATCTCAGTGTCATCTGCATATATACACTTTTCATATACTTGTAACATCTTGGCTTCACTAGGAAGCATAAATTATAAAAACTTCACTAATGCCTTGTCCCAGTATATACCTAATTTTAGGTCACTTTTCACACTCATTGAAGACTTTGCCACTTAGATTCATATTCTTTCTCTACCTTTCACCTTTTGTTATCATGTGAGCTGCGTGCATCATCATTCTAGGCTTACCTGGTGACTCAGCAGTAAATAATCCACCTGCAAATACCTCCCAATGCATGAATTGTGGGTTCAATCTGTTGGTCAGAAAGATCCCCTAGAGAAGACAATAGCAACCCACTCTAGTATTCTTGCTGGGAAATCCCATGGACAGAGGAGTCTGGCGGGCTAGAGTCTATGGGGTCACAGAGTTGGACATGACTAATTAAGTAAACAACAACAATGAGCTTTTAATGTCCACCTAAATCCATAAAAACAATTTTCATTGTCTCTTCAAATTAAATATGCTTACCAGCTTCCCTGGTGGCTCAGAGGTTAAAGCATCTGCCTCTAATGCGGAAGACCTGGGTTCGATCCCTGGGTCGGGAAGATCTCCTGGAGAAGGAAATGGCAACCCACTCCAGGATTCCTGCCTGGAGAATCCCATGGACGGAAGAGCCTGATGGACTACAGTCCATGGGGTTGCAAAGAGTCGGACACGACTGAGCAACTTAACTTAACTTAACCAGCTCTAAAATTCAACTGCTCAATTTCTTTGCTAAAATTCAGCTTTGAATCACTCTCAGAAATAACAAATGTCAATATCAAAATCTTCCATCAGGGCTCTGTATCCATGGAAGTCTTTCTATGTACTGCTTCATGTTTCTTTAACCTCATCATTTTGTGCATTTACCCTCCAGTAGGGATCATTTTATCTGATAGTAACTAACTGGGTTTCTTCTATTTAATTTGCATTTGATGGTCAACAACATAATTTCTTTCTTTGTAGCTACATCAGTGTGCAACAGTGTCATTACATACTCTATTGGATCTCCTTGCACACATAGCCACCTAGGACCAGTGCTAAAGCTCCTAGATTTTTTTTTTTTTTTCTTTTAGTTACTCTGAATCCTGAAAAAACTTCTGGAGAAATGTACAAAATTGTGCAAAAATGTCATTAGAAATTCTACATGACCTAATTGACTTTCACCTTCTTCTCAGCATGTTCTCCAACCCCACCATTAACAAACATCATTTTCATTCTCCTTTTTAAAAGTCAGTCTCTCAATTTCTCCCTGTGACTACATACCATACTCTCAGAAACCCATTTCCATAAGTAATACTTCACTGTATTCCTCTCCATGGATCTATTCAACATTGTAGTTATGTATTCAAGTCTGTATTATCCTAAAAAGTAGAATAAAATCACTGTCCTTGAACCCTACATTCTTACCTAACCACTGCTTAGTATGTATTATCACCCTCATATCTAAAGTTTTTTAAAAACTCTTGAAGTTACCACTTCTTACACTGTACTCATTGTTCAGTCCTGTGCAATCTGGCTTTCACCACTAGATTTTCTTTGAAAGTTTTCACAATCAAGTTGTTTATGACATTCCAGTTTCCGAGTGTTTGGGGATATATTTTTAGCAATCCAGTTAACTCGGCCATCTCCAGTTCTTTGTCACTTTAGCCACAATTACGTACTCTTCTGTCAGTGTGCCTCAATATGTTTGATGACACAGTAATGTATGTCCCCCTCTGCCAAACTAATCTTTTCTTGGTTTATAACTATTCATTTCAATTAAGATCTTGATTTGAGAACTTAAACATGATGAAATAGAAACAGTGCTGGTGACATGACATTTGATCCTGGTTAAAATATTACAGCTTCCCCTTAAAGAGCTCAGTATAAATATAGCATATGTGAGAGAACCAGAGTATTTTGAAAACCATCAACCTTGTTGGTAAGAATGAAAGATACTTTCTGTACCGTTTTCTTTTGTAAGGATGTGTTAGATTGAGAAATCTGATAAGTTCCTGCTTTCAGCAACACCACTCAAAGGACACCCATTCAAAGTTGACCCTTTGGAAATGAACTGATCATGCCCTTGGCTTCTAGACCTCAACGGGAAATTGGATTTTCTGCTCTATCATTGAACTTAGTTCCTGACAAGGACTGCTAGAGTGTTCATTCTTTGTGGTTCAGATAAAGGCTTAAATTGGAAAAGAAGGAAGGAAATGTCAAACATCAAATGGAAGCCATGGACCCAGGCATAATAAATTAAATTCAAGAGAAGTAATCTCAGGTTTTTAAAATATGAATGTGGCTTTAAGTTTTTCTGACCATGACAATTCTTCATATGTATGTGGGATATTGGCAATATTTTGAAATGTTTATGTTGTCCCCTCAGAAATCTCACATCTAATTTCTCTTGTGTATGTTTAGTTTTCTTTCCAGCAATATTGTGTGGTTCCTGATGATGCAAAACATTTTTATTCATTCATTCATTTATCCAACCAAATATTTAATTTCACTGCCTTAGTTTCCCTTTACCACTTAGACTGTGTTTGTATATAAAATAAATTCTTAATGAATGTATTTATACTGATTTGATTAAATGCACATGACACTGAAAAATACACTAAGGAAGACTTAAATTTGTAGTATTTTAATTATTATGAAGTTTGCAAATAGAATTTGAAAAGTTATATTTATCACATTTAATTATATGTGCACAGGTTTTTATATATGCTGAATTCATTCCATATTTTGGCAGCACTAACTGCAGAACAGCTGTGGATATTATTTTTACTATAGCTTCTCTATTTTAAATATCTTATGTACACTTGATATTTTTAATCTTCTCTGTAGCCGTTATTCACTTATGTTTATTTGTTTTAATATATATGAAATATTTTATGCTACTCTGTATATAAAAGGACTTGTAGACCCGTTCGTATTTTGAAATATGAAAGAAAGCATTTAAATTTAATTGTTTAGTTTTATAAACCAAATATGG
>SJYT01021481.1:188168-238450 GCA_006410635.1 Cephalophus harveyi
ATGCAGTGTTGTTCATATCTACTTGATAGCATGTACCTTTCAAGAAAAGGAATTTTATGTATATCAAATACTCCTAAGCACAGAGTTTGATAAGTGATGTTTGAGTTCTCAATTTAACTCATTGTCTATTATAATTTTGGAAAAATCACTTACACTTTCTGACCTTTTATCTTTCTATAAATTGAGAGACCAATTTTGTAACTCAAAAAATTTGCAGTGCCAATAAAATGCAGCATGTAGAATCACACTGATTGTTATACTAAAGATAGCAGTAAGTCATGTCCTACTTTTGCAATACCATGAACTGTAGCCCACCAGGCTCTTCTGTCCATGGGATTCTCCAGGCAAGAATACTGGAGTGGGTTGCCATTTCCTTCTCCAGAGGAACTTCCTGACCCAGGAATTGAACCTAGGTCTCTTGCACTGCAGGCAGATGCTTTGCCAACTGAGCTACCACCATATAATTATGTTATGGCTATTATTATTATTCCCATTAGAATTTTCTCCTTCTTACAGTTCACTCAAGCTATGTGTATCTATCTACCATATATTGAGATACAAATTCAAGGCATAATCTTTGCTAATTACATCTAGAAACATGTGGGAAAGGAAAGAGTACTAAATATATATTAATAAGAATAAGACTTTTATAAAATCAGGAGTTAACTCCAGAGAAATTGCCAGGTGGATGGGTTACAGTAAATAAAAAGGGAACATCATGTCACCAGTCAACAGAGATATCCAAAAGTTTCTGTATACTTTTATCACAACTAATTTGAGAATTGGAAAGGAGTTGGTAATATAAAGAAATAAGAAATCTTGTGAGTTTGCTCATTGCCATATATCTAATATTCAAAATCAAGTTAAACCTTTTTATCATCAAATTTGAGAAATGTAAAGGAGTTAAAAGGTATTTGAAAAGAGTTACGAAAATGGCATAGAAACTTTAAATCGGGCTTATTTTGGGGTGAAGGTGAAGGTGAAGTCGCTCAGTCGTGTCCGACTCTTTGCGACCCCGTGGACTGTAACCTACTAGGCTTCTCTGTCCATGGGATTCTCCAGGCAAGAATACTGGAGTGGATTGCCATTTCCTTCTCCAGGGGATCTTCCTGACCCACGGATCGAACCCAGGTCTCCCGCATTGGAGGCAAACGCTTTAACCTCTGAGCCAAGGGTTGTAGTCAAAAATTCAGTAAGAGAAAGAAAATGTGCTTGAGTGAGAATGTGATAGACGAGGTATATAACAGCAAAATCCATTAATAGTGAGATGAGAAGTATATATCTGTTATAGAATCCTGTAACTATTTTAGGATAATGGTGATTGATTGAAATATGATTGGCTCAAACTGAAAATCTAGGTGCCTGTGTAGCTGATTCCCTTTTTAGAAAAGAAATTCTCTGTCCTACTCCAGCTTCAGACTGATGCTGAAGCTGAAGCTCCAATACTTTGGCCACTTGATGAAAAGAGCCAACTCATTGGAAAAGACCCTGATGCTGAGAAAGATTAAAGGCAGGAGGAGAAGGGGATGACAGAGAATGAGATGGTTGGATGGCATCACTGACTCAATGGACTTGAATTTGAGCAAGCTCTGCAAATTAGTGAAGGACAGGGAAGCCTGGTGTGCTACAGTCTATGGGGCTACAAAGAGTTGGACATGACTGAGTGACTGAGCAGCAACAACACACTGAAAAAGGTTAAGACTCAACTTTCTTTAAGTAAAGGACACAGGAATTTATCTGCTCAGTGCTTCATATGATGCTCAGTCATGTCCAATTCTTTGCGACCGCATAGACTATAGCCTCCCTTGCTTCTCTGTCCATGGGATTTTTCAGGCAAGAATACTGGAGCGGGTTACCATTTCCTCCTCCAGGGGATCTTCCCAACCCAGGGATTGAATGAGCGTCTGCTATATCTCCTGCATTGCAGGTGGATTCTTTACCCACTGAGTCATCAGGGAAGACTATCTGCTCAGAGAAGACTGCAAAAAATGGTGAAATTCCAGGCAGAGACAGAACGTTGGTTAGTCCTAAAATCTCTACAATGGTCAACTGGTTTTTTGCCTGATGGTACGAAATATTCTTAAATATTCTCAAGACTCTTAAGAAGCTGAGGTTCTTTTTTTCTCAAGGGCTATTTTAAACTTCCTGGCTTCCTGACTCCTAGATGGCAGCTATCATTCTGCCTGTATGTCAGGCACATATAACTAGTATATAAACCATCTCAACAATGAGAACATTTCAAAATCTGATTTTAAAAAATGGGTCAGAAACCATAGTTTTCATTACAACCACAAAGAAGGGCAATGCCAAAGAATTTTTCAAACCGTGGCACAGTTGCACTGATTTCACTTCTTAGCAAAGTATGCTCAAAATCCATCAAGCTAGACTTCAGTAGTATGTGATCCAAGAACTTCCAGATGTACAAACTGGATTTAGAAAAGGCTGAGGAACCAGAAATCAAATTACCAATATCCATTGAATCATAGAAAAAGCTAGAGAATTTCAGAAAAACAGCTACTTCTGCTTCCTTGACTACACTAAAGCCTTTGCCTGTGTATATCACAACAAAATTGTGGGAAATTCTTAGAGATGCTAATACCAGACCACGCTACCTGCCTCCTGCAAAACTTGTATGCAGGTCAAGAAGCAACAGTTGGAACCAGACATGGAACAACAGACTGGTTCCAAATTGGGAAAGGAGTACATCAAGGCTGTATATTGTCACCCTGCTTGTTTAACTTATATGCAGAGTACATCATGCGAAATGCTGGGATGGATGAAGCACAAGCTGAAATCAAGATTGCAGGGAGAAATAAATGACCCCATATGTGCAGATGACACCATTATGGCAGGAAGCAAAAAGGAGTTAAAGAGCCTCTTGAGAAAGATGAAGGAGGAGAGTGAAAAAGCTGGCTTAAGACTCATTCAAAAAATGAAGATCATGGCATACGATCCTATCACTTCATGGCAAATAGATGGGGAAACAATGGAAACAGTACAGAATTTATTTTCTCTGGCTCCAAAATCACTGTGGACAATTACTGCAACCATGAAATTAAAAGATACTTGCTCTTTGGAAGAAGAGCAAATACAAACCTAGACAATGTATTGAAAAGCAGAGACATTACTTTGCCTACAAAGGTCTTTATAGATAAAGCTATGGTTTTTCCAGTATTCGTGTACAGATGTGAGAGCTGGACAATAAAAAAGGCTGAGTCCAGAAGAACTGATGCTTTCAAACTGTGGTGCTCTTGAGAGAAGAAGACTCTTGAGAGTCCCTTGGACTGCAAGGAGATCAAACCAGTCAACTCTAAAGGAAATCAACCCTGAATATTCATTGGAAGGACTGATGCTGAAACTGAAGCTCTAATACTTGGGCCTCCTGATGTGAAGACTCATTGGAAAAGACCTTGATGCTGGGAAATACTGAAGGTAAGAGGAGAAGGGGATGAGATGGTTGGATGACATCACTGACTCAATAGACATGAGTTTGAACTATTTCTGGGAGATGGTGAAGGACAGGGAAGCCTGGTGTGCTGCAGTCCATGGGGTCACAAAGAGTCGTACATGACTAAGCAGCTAGACAACAACAGCAGAAACTTTAAGAGATACTTTATTCAAGCATATATACTGATGGCAAATAAGCATATCCACAACATATGCTATCAGTAAAATACAAATTAAAGCAGCAATGAGACCTACCAGGATTAGAATAACTACATGTATTAGAATATCCAAAATCTGGAACACTGGAAACACCAGTGCTAGTGGGGGGTGTGAAGCATCAAGAACTCTCATTCATTGCTGGTGAAAATACAAAATAATACAGCTACTTTGGGAGATACTTTGACTGTTTCTTCCAAAATTAATCATACTGTTACCATATAATCCCACAGTCATTCTCCTTAGTATTAACTGGAAGGAACTGAAAACTTACATTCACACAAAAACCTGCACAGAAATGTTTATGTTATCTCTATTCATAAATGCCAAAACTTGGAAGTAACCAAAATGTTCTCCTGTCAGTAAATAGATAAATAAACTGTGGTACATCTAGACAAAGGAATAATATTGTGTGCTAATACCAAGTGGGCTATCAAGCCATGAAAAGACATGGAGGAACTTCAACTGAATATTTATTAAGTGAAAGAGGCCAATCTGAAAAGGCGACATACTGTATGATTCCAACCACAGTCATACTTTGGTAACTGAAGAAGTTTGGTTGCAGGACACCCATCAGAAGCCAAAAATCTGCAGATGTTCAGATCTCTTTTTTTGGGTGAGTGAGAGAGCTAAGGGTTAAGGTACCATGTATTCACAGAGAAGTAAACAGGAAAACATTCAAGGGCACTCTTTGAATCTGGTGAAGATGTGTCATGAGCTTTGTTATTGCCAAACTCACTCTTTTTACAAAAAGGATTAAAGGCCAGAGAGTCCCTTAATAAAAGAGTGTAGTATTTACATATAAACTCTGTGTATCTTCCCATATACTTTAAATATTCTCTAGTTTGCTTTTAATACCTAATATACTGTATATGCAATGTAAATCATTGTAAATATAAACTTTATGTAAATAGTTGTAAATACTCTCTATGGTATTATAATGGTAGATATATGTCATTATAAATTTGTCTAAATCCATAGAACGTACATCACTGTGAGTGAACAGGAATGTAAACTGTGGACTTTGAGCAATTATGATATGTCAGTGTTAGTTCATCAAATGTAACAGATGGACTGCTGTGATCAGAGTAATGGATAAAGGAGGAAGCTATGTACATGTGGGACCAAGGGCTATATGGTAAATCCCTGTCCATTCATCTCAGTTTTGCTGTGGATGTACAATTGCTCTAAAAAAATAATATCTTTAATAAAACAGATGTTTTTACAAATTATATTTTTCAGTGTTCTGAATCTTCAGTTCACCTCAATCACCAATATACACAGCCATGCCATACAATCACCATGGCTCAGCATTGCTATATCACTGAAATTATACTCCCACGTTCTATCCTTCAGTCTTACATATTTTTTTTCAAAGTGCAGATATGTCTGACCTTACTATGTGAGGCTATCTAAGAAAGATATTTGAAGTATTTTGAAGATGGGTTTATGTCAACAGAATGATACATTGAAATTCATATTGTAGAATGTTTCTGTTAATTACTTTGGATCAGTTGGCATTTGAGATTTTTTAAAACATGAATTTCTGTGATATAAAAATAACAACACATAGACAAGTACTGTTGATAATTTTAAAAAGAACTATAAACATTTCCTGTGTTTTATTCATACAGCTTTTTTATAAAAATGCACATCTTAGGTAATATGGTGTTTCAAATTATTCATTATTTACCCTTCACATTTTAACAAATACATATTTTAAGATAGAACATATCTTTCTCATTTCCTCATAAAGAAGAGATAGTTTATTTGAATTCCTTTCATAGATAATCTTTAAGCTTCACTGGAGGCGTATGATTTCCTTCTTGCTGAATTCTTAGTCTTCTTTCATTTTGCAATTATTTGAGATCAGAACACAAGTAAAATTGAATTATTTGAGACCTTTATTCCTTCTCAAAACTGAAGAAAAAATTCTGATCTTAAGAAAGATGGTATATTTTATTTACGGTCTGTGGAATTCATAGTCTCTAGTGTCCCTTCTAGGTCTTTGCTTTCTGTAATGCCATGATCTTTTGACTCTTACTGCAACTTTCAACCTAACTGATTTCATTTTTGCTTATAGTGCTTGCAGTCAACTATCATGAAGTTTCTAATTTGAAGTGGATGTCAGGCATTTTTCCTTGAGTTACTATCTGTGCCAGGAAAATATAGGAGGTAAAATGTGAGCCTTTGAGGGAGGAATGAACTATTAAGTAACAATACCTCTCTATTGTTAGAGGTAGAAAATGGCAACCCACTGCAGTATTCTTGCCTTGAGAATCCTATGGACAGAGCAGTCCACGGGGTCACAAAGAGTTGTACATGACTGAGCAACTAACACACAAACCTCCCTATAGTTGGCTTTTCTTAACTTTGTTACACTATAACTAAAAACCTTAATTTAAGTGCTAAAACCAATAAATTAAATGTATGTATTATTCCATACATCTGTTTTTTCTCTTTTCACCTAAATGTACTTATATAAGATATCGATGTCATTTTTATACCATTTAAATTTAAATAGAGTAAGAAACAGTTTTTGAAAATGGAAATATATCACATTCTTCTATGTGTCTCAAAAAGCATATCCTAACCCTCAACACCTGTATATATGAACTTAGTTCAAACTAGGGTCTTTTCAGGTGATCAGATTAAGAGCAGGTCATTAGGGAGGATTGTTTGATTGGGGTCATTTGGACACAGAGATAGACATGGGCAGAGGGAAGCTGATATAAAGATACATTGAGAACACCATGTACAAACCAAAGAATGCCTGAGGCTTCCAGAAACTAGGAGAGAGGCATAGGACAGATCCTCCCTTACAGCCCTCACAAGGAACCAACCCTGATGATACCTTGATTTCAGACTTCCAGCCTCCAGAAATGTGAAGCAATTAATTTCTATTGTTTAAATCACCCAGTTTATGGAACTTTATTAAGAAACAGCCCCAGGGTACTAATATGTAGCTATGGATTAATGCTAAATATATTTCCTATTAATGAAATTTAGACATAGCTAGACAGAAGAATTGACTCATTGGAAAAGACTCTGATGCTGGGAGGGATTGGGCGCAGGAGGAGAAGGGGACGACAGAGGATGAGATGGCTGGATGGCATCACTGACTCGATGGATGCGAGTCTCAGTGAACTCTGGGAGTTGGTGATGGACAGGGAGGCCTGGCGTGCTGCAATTCATGGGGTTGCAAAGAGTTGGACACGACTGAGCGACTGAACTGAACTGAACTGAAGACAGAGGAAATTATATTTAAACCTTCCCTAATATCTAGTCAAGGCTATGGTTTTTCCTGTGGTCATGTATGGATGTGAGAGTTGGACTGTGAAGAAGGCTGAGCACTGAAGAATTGATGCTTTTGAGCTGTGGTGTTGGAGAAGACTCTTGAGAGTCCCTTGGACTGCAAGGAGATCCAACCAGTCCATTCTGAAGGAGATCAACCCTGGGATTTCTTTGGAAAGAATGATGCTAAAGCTGAAACTCCAGTACTTTGGCCACCTCATGTGAAGAGTTGACTCATTGGAAAAGACTCTGATGCTGCGAGGGACTAGGGGCAGGAGGAGTAGGGGACGACCGAGGATGAGATGGCTGGATGGCATCACTGACTCGATGGATGTGAGTCTGAGTGATCTCCGAGAGATGGTGATGAACAGGGAGGCCTGGCGTGCTGCGATTCATGGGGTCGCAAAGAGTCGGACACGACTGAGTGACTGAACTGAATTGAATATTTTACTTCTTCAAGGTAAATATTTTTAGCTTCTATTTGCCAGTCTAGAAACTGAGGTTTCAAAAAAAAATGTAAATTTTTCCAAAATAACTTACCTAGTATTAAGGTGAAGTCACTCAGTCGTGTCCGACTCTTTGCGACCCCATGGACTGTAACCTACTAGGCCTCTCTGTCCATGGGATTCTCCAAGCAAGAATACTGGAGTGGATTGCCATTTCCTTCTCCAACCTAGTATTAAGGGGCAAAGATAATGGTGTCTTCATGTGGTGTAATTTCAAATACTTTCTTCTCAGCTGCCGAATCATTCCTGACTCTTTCCACTTCTATGAAAGCCTTCATTTGACCAGTTACTGTATAAGAAGGCACTTGAAAATATGTTTGGTACAAATTCTAAAACAATCTGTAAAATAGCTTTTGAAATCCTAAAATTGAGTAGCTCTATTACCTGATTTTTCCCACCACACGCCAAATGGTAGCTTTCTTTGTATTCAGGCAATTCATTCAACACAGTTACTGATTTACAAGTGCTTTGGAAACATTCCCTAATTGATCTTTCCTAATTAAAGTAGGATATTGCTATGAAATAACTTGATATATATGGTATATTAGCATGAGCTCAACTGTCTCTCAAAAGTTATATTCTTTTCTGTTGGGTTTTTAGACCACCCTAGGGATTCATCTTTTTTTGTTCAATCTATTATTTATATGTCCTTTAAATTTTTTGTTTCCTAACTGTTTAGTATTAGCAGGCATTTTAGTAATCACTGTACACTTTTTAAATGGAACACATTTGTTACATGTATTGATTATATTATTTGTAAATATATTCTGTTTTACAATGCTATTATCTTCTAAAACATGATTTAGGAAAAAAAGAAATCTTATCCTAAAAAGTTAGAAATTCTTGTTGGGCTAAGGATATTCTATAACTCTTCAGTATATACTTCAGTGTACACTGCCCACTTGAGCCAACATCATCTAAATTTAATAGCAAGCAAAAGTTGCTTTTTAATATAAATTGATCCATTTTCCATTGATTCAAGGTATGTTTGGGTTTCCCTGGTAGCTCAGCTGGTAAAGAATCTGCTTGCAATGCAGGAGACCCTGGTTCAATTTGTGGGTTGGGAAGGTCCCCTGGAGAATGGATAGGCTACACAATCCAGTATTCTTGGGCTTCCCTGTGGTTCAGATGGTAAAGAATCCACCTGCAATGTGAGAGACCTGGGTTCAATCCCTGGGTTGGGAAAATCCCCTGGAGGAGGGCGTGGCAACCCACTCCAGTATTCTATAAGGGAAGCTAATGGCTCAGAGGTAAAGGAATCCACCGGCCATGCAGGAGATGTAAGAGATGCTGGTTGGATCCCTGGGTCTGGAAGATCCCTTGGAGAAGGAAACAGCAACCCACTCCAGTATTCTTGCTCAGAAAATCCCATGGACCGAAGAGCCTACTGGGCTACAATCCATAGGATGCAAAGAGTCAGACACAACTGAGAAACTCAACACAGGAATTTGTGTTTGCCATAGCATTCCAGGAGCTGCTTGCCAATTAATAAAATGGATTTTATGGTACACTATGTAAATGAATTTTTAAAATGGTGTTATAATTATTTAAGCTATTTGTTCTGTTTGAATCTGAGGAATCTTGCATACCAAAATTGCTTTGGAAATGTTAAATTGTTTTCCTAATGTACTGAAGAGTACTATTTAAAACTCAGAAACATTTAGAGTGCTGTAAATTGCACAATTAACTAAGAGCAATGACATGAAAAATATATTAAATGTATTATGATAATGTTTATGTGGGGTAAAGTTAAATGGATTTCTTGTAATGGAATTTAGACCAAAAGCTAAAGAAAAGAGATAGCCCACCAGGCTTCCCCATCCCCATGATTCTCCAGACAAGAACACTGGAGATGTGTATAAGAGACAGCTATATAATGTTCTTTTTCAAATATTAAGTAATTTCACATCTATAAAATTAATTTAACAATATTTGTATAAATGCAATAGAAAATATTAGAATTCAGTTACAATTAGTAAGATTAAAATATTAGTAAAATCAACAATAGGAAAGTCCATTATTGTTTAATTGATCTGTTATCTACTTTCTATTGTTTAATTATCTGTTATCTACTTTCTATTGTTTAATTATCTGTTATCTACTATCTATCTGTTTGTCTGTTTATTTTTTTCTACTCAGTATAATCATCTTGTTAAGTCAACTTGTAGAGTACTTAGAACATATGATACATTTTAAATTAATATGTCCTCTGGTACTCAGGGACCGTGTTTGTTTCTATTGGAGACAACACTCAGAGAACATTTTTTTGAATTCTCGATTTCACTAATTTAAAAGTTGGATTTAATGATTTTTTCTTTTGCATCTTAGCACTCCCATCAAATATCAGTTGTGAAACACGTTCTCTCCTACATACCAATACCATTACTCAGCACTCTATCAACATTTTTCCTTAGTACTCCCCATTTGCATTCAGGAACTAGCCCTATCAGACCCCTCAAATATCAAAGACACTCTACACAGACATTCTGTTATTGTTTCCTCAGTTTACTTTCAACAGTATTTAAATATTATTTCCTATGCTTTACTGCAAAACACTGAGCATAAACCCACATGATATTTAAATAAATCTTGTTTTAGCCTGTCCTACCCTCAAGATATTACTTATCCCTCTAAAATATGCCATGATAATGAGGAATGGGCTATTTCCACAAAATACTGGGGAATATGTCACTGGGTTTCAGGTTCTTTGAACACTGGTATATTATACAAAGGGACTTCCCAGGTAGCTCAGTGGTAAAGAATCCACCTGTCAATATAGGCTTCCCAGGTGGCATTAGTGGTAAAGTACCCATCTGCCACTGCAAGAGACATCAGAGATGTGGGTTCAATCCCTGGTGGTAAGATCCCATGGAGAAGGTAATGGCATTCCACTCTAGTATTCTTGCCTAGAGAATCCCCATGGGCAGAGGAGCCTGGAGGGCTACAGTCCATAGGGCAGCACAGAGTTGTACATGACTGAAGTGACATAGCATGCACACCAATATAGGAGATGCAGGAGATGTGGTTTGATCCCTGGGTCAGAAAAATTCCCTGGAGAAGGAAATGGCCACCTACTCCATTATTCTTGCCTGGATAATCCCATGGGCATGGAGTCTGGTGGGCTATAGTCCATACTTTCGCAGAGTCAGACATGACTTGGTACACAGGCATAGTGCACAGAGATCAGGAGAAAAATTGTCTCAATGTATACTTTATTTATTATCAATTATGAACAAAAGACTATTCAACAAGAACAAGACAGTCACAATGTACCTTTTAGCCATCCACCATGGTCTTGAGAGGTTTAATATAGAAACCCAGACCACATAAAAATTGAACTTTGACCTCTGCAGCAATCTGCCCAAGAATCTAAACCTCCACCTCTCCAGCATTCAGCTCAAAATGGCCAGTTGTGGGTCAATAACTACCAGCTTCACTACCTCCAACTCAGGACTAGTAAGAGAAAGCAAAATAAGCACCTTTAACCAGTAGCATAGGATGTCCTACTTGTAGTTAGTCCACTTCAAGTTTTGCCATGCCAGCAATCTGCAATTATGGTATATCTGAGGACTTCCCTTTTCCACCATAAGGCTCTTACATTTTCCTGCTTGCTTTTGAGTCTCTGCCATATGCAAGTGATGCTGACTCCCTTTCTGTTGCAAACTCTGAATAAATATCTTTTTTTTAATTCTCATTTGAGTGATCTTTGTTTATTTTCAGTTTTCCTGGAGGTTTTAATAAGGTGTGGTCAACACTGCTTGTCACCATGGACCTCAGCCTTAAATAAGGTGCCTTATGCTAAGTCAGCCCCAGATCTGAACTCTGCCCTCTTTGCATTGAGTCCTTTAGCTATTAATTTTCAGTTTGGCAGGAAATTCCTCTAAGTTCCTTTTAATATATTTTATTACTATTTTGTGCTGTGATGTTTAAGTATTATTTCTCCTAAAAGGAGAATCACAGGGTAGAACACAGGCATAGCACTTTTAAACCTATTGTTGGAACCAGCCTCTTAGAACAGTGAATTTACAGTTCTCATTGGACCCATCTATTTAGATGGGACATCAAGAAAACCAGATGAGATTCCCCTTCTCTGTTGATTATTTTTTCTGTGCTGAGAACTTGGCAGTGATCCAGAGAATGATCAAAGTTTTCCACCTGTTTGAGGAGCACAGCTTTGGGGCCTACATTTACAGATGACCACCTTCAAGTTGGACATGAAGTCCATAGAAATTACATTTCTTCCCACTGTTGCCAGTTTGCTGGAGTTACCTAAATTGAAATCCTCTCTTCCAGGAAAAATGCCTGCTTCTCATATGTGCTCTCATTATAGTCCTAATCACACGCCTATCTTTCTAAAATAGCATGATTTCAGCAATTATGATTTGGATCTCCAATAGTAACTAGGGAGAATATTAAATCAAACAAAGTTGTTATGCATCCTTAGGTTGCCTCCCTGTGTCAAGCTCTCCCTCTTCCCCTTTATGTTTATAATCTCTCTTCTATTATATCTCTGTTGGTCCTCTGCCCACCCCCCTTTTTTTTCATGTGCAGACTTCCTAGACTTTTCCAACAATTATCTTACCACTGTAGATAGGTAGGTAGGTAGATAGATTTATTATAGGAATTGGTTCAGAAAACTCATTGGTGTAATTCATTTCAAGTCTGAGGGCCTGAGAACAAGAGGGGCCAAAGTGTAAGTCTTAATCTGAAATGAAAAGCCAGTGGTATTTCAGTTCAAGTCCAAAGATCAGAGAACTACAAGCCCTGATTTCAGAGTGCAGGGCAAAATGGATATCCAGACTGAGGCAGAGTAAATTTGCCTTCCTTTATTTTTTTGTTCCATGTGGGCTTTTATACTGAATGATGCCCACTCACACTGGTGAGGGGGATCATCTAATCTATTGACTCAATTGCTAATCTCTTTTTCAAACACCCTTATAGACACCACCAGAAATAATGTTTTATCAGCTATCTGGGGATTATTCAGCCCAGTCAAGTTTACACACAAAATTAACTATCAGTTCAGTTCAGTTCAGTTGCTCAGTCGTGTCTGACTCTTTGTGACCCCATGAACCACAGCATGGCAGGCCTCCCTGTCCATCACCAACTCCCAGAGTTCACCCAAACTCATGTCCATTGAGTCAGTGATTCCATCCAACCATCTCATCCTCTGTCATCCCCTTCTCTTCCTGCCCTCAATCTTTCCCAGCACCAGAGACTTTTCAAATCCATCAGCTCTTCACATCAGGTAGCCAAAGTATTGGAGTTTCAGCTTCAACATCAGACCTTCAAATGAACACCCAGGACTGACCTCCTTTAGGATGGACTGATTGGATCTCCTTGCAGTCCAGGGGACTCTCAAGAGTCTTCTCCAACACCACAGTTCAAAAGCATCGATTCTTCTGTGCTCAGCTTTCTTTATAGTCCAACTCTCACATCCATATGTGACTCCTGGAGAAACCATAGCTTTGACTGCTGCTGTTGCTGCTAAGTTGCTTCAGTCGTGTCCAACTCTGTGCGACCCCATAGACAGCAGCCCACCAGGCTTCCCCATCCCCATGATTCTCCAGACAAGAACACTGGAGTGGGTTGCCATTTCCTTTGCCAAGGCATGAAAGTGAGAATGTGAAAGTGAAGTCACTCAGTCGTGTCCGACTCTTAGCAACCCCATGGACTGCAGGCTTCCAGGCCCCTCCATGACTAGGTGGATCTATATCAAGTTGTACACATATTGGTCAGAACCTCAGTTGCTAAATCCTGAAAGGCAGAAGTTTATTGGATTGCCTTGAAAAGGAACATATAGGATCCCTTTTTTACAATAAACCTCATCATGGGTCAGGGAGAGAGAGAAAAAAAACAGAGCAGCATTCCCTGGTTGCCTAGTGGTTATGACTTGGTGCATTCCACAGCCTGGGTTCAATCCCTGACTGGGGAGCTGAGATCCTGCAAGCTGTGTAGCATGCCCCCCCCCCCAAAAAAAAAAATAGAGCAAATTATCCTAAAAGTGATGCCCAAAACATTTCTAACAAAATCATATCACAATAAAACCACACAGATGAAAAATAAAATTATAGGAAATTTACACAATAGATTAAAATTCTTCTGACAACATTTGGAGTTTAAAGAGATGCTGATATAACAGATTAGCCCTTTCACCTAATTTTGTCAATGGAGTTAAATCTAAAATTAAAGACCTAGTTGGAAAACAAAAATCAAAATGGAAAATAGCTCATTTACCTAAAGTAAAACACCTAGAATATAGAACACTTCAAGAGAGTATTAGAATAAAAAATTAAGAACTTAAACCTGTTGCCCTGCAGATCAAACAACTAGGTAGCCCACTTCCTAATCAACTGTATATTGTCAGGGACCTTTGAGGTATTATCAGTGGAAGGGGTAGTGGAAAAAAATATTGTCCCATCTTCAAATAAAACACAAGGTACAAAGAAAAATCCTTCAGATCAATGGGGTGTGCTAGGGAAGGAAAAAGTGCCCAGTATTCTGCCTTAAATACTCAAAGTGAATTAATTATAAATATAGAGGATGTTGGTGATGGACTTGGAAGCCTGGCATGCTGCAGTCCAGGGGTCACAAAGAGTGGGACACGATTGAGCAACTGAACTGAACTGATGCCCTGAACTGTGCCCCCAATCCATATGTTGAAGCCCTAACTCCCAATGCAACTGTATTTGTAAATAGGTTTCAAATTTGAATTACCTATAAGCAGGCAGAAAGAATTACCTATAAGGAGTCAGAAATAACTCCAGAAAGAATGAAGGGATGGAGCCAAAGCAAAAACAATACCCAGTTGTGACTGTGACTGGTGATAGAAGCAAGGTCCAATGCTGTAAAGAGCAATATTGCATAGGAACCTGGAATGTCAGGTCCGTGAATCAAGGCAAATTGGAAGTGGTCAAACAGGAGATGGCAAGAGTGAATGTCAACATTCTAGGAATCAGAAAACTGAAATGGACTGGAATGGGTGAATTTAACTCAGATGACCATTATATCTACTACTGTGGGCAGGAATTCCATAGAAGAAATGGAGTAGCCATCATGGTCAACAAAAGAGTCTGAAATGCAGTACTTCGATGCAATCTCAACAACGACAGAATGATCTCTGTTCATTTCCAAGGCGAACCATTCAATATCACAGTAGGATGCAATCTCAAAAATGACAGAATGATCTCTGTTCGTCTCCAAGGCAAACCATTCAATATCACAGTTATCCAAGTCTATGCCCCAACCAGTAATGCTGAAGAAGCTGAAGTTGAATGGTTTTATGAAGACCTACAAGATCTGTTAGAACTAACACCCAAAAAAGATGTCCTTTTCATTATAGGGGACTGGAATGCTAAAGTAGGAAGTCAAGACACACCTGGCATAACAGGCAAATTTGGCCTTGGAATGCAGAATGAAGCAGGGCAAAGACTAATAGAGTTTCATCAAGAAAACACACTGGTCATAGCAAACACCCTCTTCCAACAACGCAAGAGAAGACTCTACACATGGACATCACCAGGTAGTCAACACCGAAATCAGATTGATTATATCCTTTGCAGCCAAAGATGGAGAAGCTCTACACAGTCAACAAAAACAAGACCAGCAGCTGACTGTGGCTCAGATCGTGAACTCCTTATTGCCAAATTAAGACTGAAATTGAAGAAAGGAGGGAAAACCTCTAAACTATTCAGGTATGACCTAAATCAAATCCCTTATGATTATACAGTGGAAGTGAGATATAGATTTAAGGGACTAGATCTGATAGATAGAGTGCTTGATGAACTATGGACATAGGTTAGTGACATTGTACAGGAGACAGGGATCAAGACCATCCCCATGGAAAAGAAATGCAAAAAAGCAAAATGACTGTCTTAAAAGGAGGCCTTACAAAAGACTGTGAAAAGAAGAGAAGTGAAAAGCAAAGGAGAAAAGGAAAGATATAAGCATCTGAATGCAGAGTTCCAAAGAATAGCAAGAAGAGATAAGAAAGCCTTCCTCAGTGATCAATGCAAAGAAATAGAGGAAAACAACAGAACGGGAAAGACCAGAGATCTCCTCAAGAAGATTAGAGATACCAAGGGAACATTTCATGCAAAGATGGGATCGATAAAGGACAGAAATGGTATGGATCTAACAGAAGCAGAAGATATTAAGAAGAGGTGGCAAGAATACATAGAAGAACTGTACAGAAAAGATCTTCACGACCAGGATAATCACAATGGTATGATCACTCACCTAGAGCCAGACGTCCTGGAATGTGAAGTCAAGTGGGCCTTAGCATTACTATGAACAAAGCTAGTGGAGGTGATGGAATTCTAGTTGAGCTATTTCAAATCTGGAAAGATGATGCTGTGAAAGTGCTGCACTCAATCTGCCAGCAAATTTGGAAAACTCAGCAGTGGCCACAGGACTGAAAAAGGTCAGTTTTCATTCCAATCCCAAAGAAAGGCAATGCCAAAGAATGCTCAAACTACCGCACAATTGCACTCATCTCACACGCAAGTAAAGTAATGCTCAAAATTCTCCAAGCCAGGCTTCAGCAATACGTGAGCGGTGAACTTCCAGATGTTCAAGCTGGTTTTAGAAAAGGCAGAGGAACCAGAGATCAAATTACCAACATCCACTGGATTATGGAAAAGGCAAGAGAGTTCCAGAAAAACATCTATTTCTGCTTTATTGACTATGCTAAAGCCTTTGACTGCATGCATCACAATAAACTGTGGAAACTTCTGAAAGAGATGGCAATACCAGACCACCTGACCTGCCTCTTGAGAAACCTATATGCAGGTCAGGAAGCAACAGTTAGAACTGGACATGGAACAACAGACTGATTCCAAATAGGAAAAGGAGTACGTCAAGGCTGTATATTTCCACCCAGCTTATTTAACTTCTATGCAGAGTACATCATGAGAAATGCTGGGCTGGATGAAGCACAAGCTGGAATCAAGATTGCTGGGAGAAATATCAATAACCTCAGATATGCAGTTGATACCACCCTTATGACAGAAAGTGAAGAGGAACTGAAAAGTCTCTTGATGAAAGTGAAAGGGGAGAGTGAACAAGTTGGCTTAAAGCTCAACATTCAGAAAACTATGATCATGGCATCTGGTCCTATCACTTCATGGCAAATAGATGGGGAAACAGTGGAAACATTGTCATACTTATTTTTGGGGGCTCCAAATTCACTGCAGATGGTTATTGCAGCCATGAAATTAAAAGACGCTTACTCCTTGGAAGAAAAGTTATGACCAACCTTGATAGCATATTCAAAAGCAGAGACATTACTTTGCCAAGAAAGGTCCGTCTACTCAAGGCTATGGTTTTCCCTGTGGTCATGTATAGATGTGAGAGTTGGACTGTGAAGAAAGCTGAGCACCAAAGAATTGGTGCTTTTGAGCTTCAGTGTTAGAGAAGACTCTTGTGAGTCCCTTGGACTGCAAGGAGATCCAACCAGTCCATTCTTAAGGTGATCAGCCCTGGGATTTCTTTGGAGGGAATGATGCCGAAGCTGAAACTCCAGTACTTTGGCCACCTCATGCGAAGAATTGACTCATTGGAAAAGACTCTGATGCTGGGAAGGATTGGGGGCAGGAAGAGAAGGGGACGACAGAGGATGAGATGGCTGGATGGCATCACTGACTCGATGGACGTGAGTCTGAGTGAACTCCAGGAATTGGTGATGGACAGAGAGGCCTGGTGTGCTGGGATTCATGGGGTCACAGAGTCGAACACGACTGAGTGACTGAACTGAACTGATAAGGAGGCAGTAAGGGTTAGGTAGTTATAAGAATGTGGTTCAATCTGACAGAATTAGTGTCCTTATAAGAGGAAACATCAGAGAGTTCTCCCTTTCTGTTCCCCTTACCACTCCCAGCTCCTCATCACACACCATCTCATATACACAACAAGGAAAAGCTATGTCAACACACATCATGGGAGAAAGTGGTCAATTGCAAACCAGGAAGACAGCTCTCACCAGAAACTGAATTCACTTGTACCTTGATCGTGGACTTCCCAGCTTCCAGAACTGTGAGAAATTTATTTTTTATGTCACTCTATGCTGTTTTATTACAGCAGCTCGAGCTCACTAATACAGAGTCAAGCTCATTGACTCTGGTAGATACAGGTGCCATTCTTTCTACAATAAAGCCTGCCAGCTTTCTTCAACCTTCCTCTGAGTAGGCATGACAAGCAGGTGTTAGGTGTTTCAAACAACCCACAGATTTTTCCCTCTTGTCCCTATTTGTGACCTCTGAGTCACTTACTGGAAAATATTCCTTCCTGCTTTGTGATTTAATAGGAAGTTTTAATAGGAAGATACTTTCTTTGCAAATAGAATTGTAACATTAAATGTACATCAATGGGGCTGTTTCTCATGGTTCCAGAGGATTCTTCTATCCATAAGAATTGTGTCTGCACTGTATATATTTTGCCTTCTTAATTTTTGATTCACATCCCAAGTAAGTATCTTGCTCCTCTACCTGACACTCCTGAACTAAAAATTTCAATGACATCAGAGATAGAATAACCTATTAAAGTTCAAATAAATTCTACAAAACTGATACTGAAACTTCTCCCAATATCCCTTGAGGCCAAAAGCAAAGAAAGGTTCAAATCTGTAGTTGCAAGACATATACAAAGGTCTCACATTCAGTACTAGCTCTGGTAACACTCTCATCCTGCCAGTAAATAAAACAATTGGATGAGGGTACCAATTTGTTAAAGACCTCAAGGCTATCAACAAACCTATTATCCATCTTTTCTCAGTAGTAGTACCTAACCCAAATAGCAGTCTTTATCATTTCCTCCTGAGGCAACTTGCAGGAATGATATCACAGAGCACGAAAGAATGATTTCCAATCAGAGGTCGAGGATCACCATTGAGGATAATAGGGAAACTCTGTGGGTTATTTAAATGCCTACCGCCTGTGTGGTATGTTTATACAGAGGAAGATGGAGCAAAGACAGCAGGAGTTAATAGCATCCTCTGAGTAATTAATTCCTCCTGTAAGAAACTTGTTTCATTGCATGTTTGCTCTATCTTGGTATGCCTCTAGAGCAGAAGAATCAATATCTTTCACCTTCTCCTGGAAAGGACAATATACCTGGATATCCATTTCCAGACGTTCACTGAAGACCACTCTTGTTTTTTCCTTGTTTCTCAATTAAGAGTTAAAGAATCTATAAATTCTCTTGTGATTCAGTTATGGTGTAACATGTAGATGATCTCTTAATTTGTTCAGACAATGAGGAATGTTCTTCAAAAAATTCCAATTATTTGTGCTTATCCCTAGAAGAAAAGGGACTTTTATAAATTTTGAAAAGATAAATGTACTTTCTTCAAGGTCTAGCCTATTATTTAGGTCATGACATATCTCAGAAGGTCAAAACATCTCTCCTGATGGACTGAAGACTATCCCTTCTTATCCTAGGACCCTTACAAAACAATAATTGAAGGAAATATATGGGTTTAACTGGTTATTTCAACAAATGTGTAACAAATTTTTCTGGCAATACCTCTTTGAGAATTAATCAAGCCTTCAGTAACAGAACCTCTCTTTTGGGAGCCAAAATATGAACAGACATTCTGTAGCCTAAAGAAGTCTCTTCAACAATCTTCTCTAAATTTCACTAGCTATTAAAATCCATTTTCTCTCTTTGTGCATGAGCAATCTGAACAATGCCTTAGGTTTTTAATTCAACCTCATGGGAAACATCAAAAACCCATTGCTTATAATAGTTTTATCCTTGGCCTGGTTGGAATTCTTTATCTCTTGTGTTTTGGGGCAATAGCTGTCACTGCCAAACCTGTTGATAGTGTACTTCTGCTGAGCTACCCTTCTGCTATTCCCCTGCCTGAACTCATGGGTTCCTATGTAGTACAGACATTAATATTGATTGAACACACACTTTTTCAGCCAGCCAATTAACTTCTTATGAGATTCTGTTACTCTCTTACTGTCACTTTTGTATTCACTGCTGCAATACATTCATCCCTCTATATCCATGAAGAATTGGCTTCAGGCTTCTCTCCACCATACCAAAATCCACAGATGCTAAATCACTTACATAAAATAGCATAGTATTTGCACATAACATGCATATCCCTTCTAGATTGTTTATAATACTTCATACAATGTAAATGCTATGTAAGTAGTTGTAAATACAATGTAAATACTATATAAATAGTTGTTGTTGAGTGGTAAATTAATGTTTTGTTTTTTGAGAGCCATTCTGATTTTTTTTTAAGAATATTTTCAACCTGTTGTTGATTGAATCTACATATGCAAAACTCTTAGACACAGAAAAGTGAAAGTGAAGTCGCTCAGTCTTGTCTGACTCTTTGGAACCCCATGGACAGTAGCCTGCACCAGGTTCCTCCATCCTTGAGATTTTCTAGGCAAGAGTACTGGAGTGGGTTGCCATTTCCTTCTCCAGGAAATCTTCCTGACCCAGGGATCAAACCCAGGTCTCCCGCATTGTAGACAGATGCTTTACCATCTGAGCCACAAGGGAAGTCTTAGACATAGAGGACCAACTATATTCTAAATCCCGTCATTCTCCTCTCTTTACCAAAGAGGAACATCATGTTTGCCTTACCTTCCTTAGGGGATGCTCTGTACATTATTTGGATTTATAGAGACTCCTGTTGATAACCCTGATCTAGAATTATTTGTTGATAGACTGTATTTCAAAATACAACTTGGAGGATATCAAGTAGCATATACTATCACTAATTTAAACTCACATTTAGAATATAATTCTTTACTTGAAATAAAATCATCCCAGCTAACAGATCTTGCTAATTAGCCAAAGTCTGGAGTAAATATATTAGCAGATAGTAGGTGTGCTTTCAGAGTAGTACATGATATTGGAATGCTTTGGGATAAAAAAGGGATTTCTCACCTCTGCAGGAATTCTCAGCAAAGATAGACAGACAGTAAGTTTAAGGGAGCACTTGGATTCCTTGGTGGCTCAGATGGTAATGAGTCTGCCTGTAATGCAGGAGACCCAGGTTTGATCCCTGGGTCAGAAAGATTTCCTGGAGAAGGAAATGGCAACCAACTCCAGTATTCTTGCCTGGAAAATCCCCTGGACAGAGGAGCCTGACCGACTACAGTCCATGGGTCACAAAGAGTTGGACACGACTGAGTGACTTCACTTTCACTTTGGATGCAATCCTACTTCATAGAGAAGCGACTATTATAAAGATTGGGGCTCATGCACAAAGACATAAAAAGAATGCTAAAAGAAATACTCCAGCAGATTACCTTGCCAAAATTAATCATGTTTAATCAAGATTATGATTCTATAAGGGTTAATTTATCTGAAGCAATTCAAAGAAACTGTTATAAAACAATATTTATAAGACACTCTGAAGATACCTGCTTGGTGGCATCAAATGATTTCAAAAAGATAGTAGCTAAATTTCTTCACGAAACTACTCATTGCAGTATGGACAACTGGTTATTGATTTGTAAGCATTGGTAGGGAAGCTAAAAAACAGCTGAAGTTTTTTGAGAGATCATATGTTACCTATCAACCACATAACCTAGAAAAACTGAAATGATGGGACACAATCAAGACCCAAAGCCTCAACGGTCCTTGAACAACTTAAGTTGGATTTTACATAGCTTATTCCTGCTTTCAAGATGGTTTGCAGCATTTCTTATATTAGAAGTGAAGTTCTTAAACACATGGGCCTTCCGGTTACCAGTTCATAGGAACATAAATTTTATATACTTGAGGGAATAGACCAGAATGCCATAAGTACTAATGGGAGTACATTTGATAAAGAGAACCCAAGGGGTTCTGAAGGTTTTTTTTTTTTTTTTTTTAATGAAAGGCTTTTTTTTTTTTTCATTTCACAGGAATCATTTGTCAAACATCAAGAGGCTTTTATCTTTATTAAAAAAATTTTTTTTTAACTTTTATACATTTAAGAATGTCATTGGTCCTTTCAACTTTTCTGGAAGACTGTGTGTGTTAAGGACAGTGTAGTAACAGGTAACATCTTACAGAGTTCTTTTATAATGGATCACATAAAGTGTGTCTTGATAACCTGATATGAAAATCAGTATGTCCTATATTAGAAACAAAATCAGTGTTTTAGTTACTAAAAGGTTGCAGCTTAAATTTAGCACCCTGTCTGTGACAATAGGCCAAATATTTGCCACCTGGAAAAGATGAATAGCAAATTTAATATGTAATCCAGTTAATGTCTGGCCATGGTTCAGACCTCATGCTATGAACAAAAGTCTTTTTGTTTTTTTTTTTTTTTTCTCCATGTGCTTCTGCTGGATAAATATTTCCTTTATGGTCAGGACACCTGGTCCTATTTGCCTCAGACTAATACCTCATGCACTATTTGAACAGTGTTGCTGTTGTATGCTTGGAGAAGGAAATGGCAACCCACTCCAGTGTTCTTGCCTGGAGAATCCCAGGGATGGGGGAGCCTGGTGGGCTGCCATCTATGGGGTCGCACAGAGTCGGACACGACTGAAGTGAGTTAGCAGCAACAGCAGCAGCTGTTGTATGCACACAACAACTCTCATCATATAAATAACCAACCTGGAACTAATGTCTCAGCTGTGTGCTCCAAATTGAGACCATTCTTGATTATTCAGGAAAGCTACCTAAATTACTGACTTATTGTTTATGTGAAAAAATTAGAGTATTGTTCCCATAAATGAGACACACAAATTATACAGAAAAGACTAAAAGATACATATCAATAATTGTGGTAGAAGTCATTGATGATACTACCTCTGCCATACATGGGATACCATACATGAGTTCAATCTCATTTTATTGGCATGAATAGTGAAAGAAAAACATCACAAAAATGCTAGATTAATGTTGGCTGCTTGTAGTTTATTTTATAAAAGTTTGTACCTCTTTATCCCCATCCCTATTATGCCCCCTTTCCCTCTCCCCACTGACAACTACTAGTTTGTGCTCTATATCTACGAATCTGTTTTGTTATATTTCTTCATTTGTTTTATCTTTTTTAGATTCCATATGTAAGTGATAACAATATTTGTCTTTCTCTGTCTGACTTATTTTACTAATAGTAATACTCAGTAGGTTCATCCGTGTTGTTATTCCATTGTATATGTTATATATATACACCATGTCCTCTTTATTCATTATTATTTTGACTATTGTAAATAATGCTACTATGAACATTGAATGTGTGTATTTTTTTGAATTAGTGTTTTCAATTTCTGTCGATAAATATCCAAGAATGGAACTGCTGGATCATATTGTAATTCTATTTTTATTTATTTATTTTCTTTTTGAGAAACCTTCCATACAATTTTTCAGAGTAGTTGCACTAATTTACATCCTTACTAACAGTGTAATAGGATTCCCTCTTCTCCACATCCTCACTAACATTTCTTATTTGTAGACCTTTTAATGATAATCATTCTGACATGTTTGAGGTGATACCTCATTGTGGTTTTAATATTCCTCGATGATTAGCAATGCTGAACTTCTTTTTATTTGCCTGTTGTCCATCTGTTTATCTTCTTTGGAAAAATGACTATTCATGTCTTCTGTTCATTCTTAAATTAGTTACAAGTTGCAATAAATCCATTACTCTAGATTCTTGGAATAGAAGTTTCTCATTATCAAAATCTGCACTGAATACAGAACTTCAAAGAAATCTTCTTAAGTAAGGCTAGAATGATTGGGAGGCAAAGGGAGATATATCCATTAATTTGCAATTTTATATATATATTTTATAGTTTTCAGTAATGGCGTGCTGTTTCAGAAGTTGAAAGTTCGCTTGATCTAGATCCTCGAGTCATCATCCCTAGAGTAACATTGCCTGTGTCTAAATTTTTTGGGGCTCCAAAATCACTGCAGATGGTGATTGCAGCCATGAAGTTAAAAGACGCTTACTCCTTGGAAGAAAAGTTATGACAAACCTCGATAGGATATTCAAAAGCAGAGACATTACTTTGCCAACAAAGCTCCATCTATTCAAGGCTATGGTTTTTCCAGTGGTCATGTATGGATGTGAGAGTTGGACTGTGAAGAAAGCTGAGAGCCGATGAATTGATGCTTTTGAACTGTGGTGTTGGAGAAGACTCTTGAGAGTCCCTTGGACTGCAAGGAGATCCAGCCAGTCCATTCTAAAGATCAGTCCTGGGTGTTCTTTGGAAGGATTGATGCTAAAGCTGAAACTCCAGTACTTTGGCCACCTTGTGCGAAGAATTGACTCATTGGAAAAGACTCTGATGCTGGGAGGAATTGGGGGCAGGAGGAGAAGGGGATGACCGAGGATGAGATGGCTGGATGGCATCACTGACTCGATGGACGTGAGTCTGAGTGAACTCCGGGAGCTGGTGATGGACAGGGAGGCCTGGCGTGCTGCAATTCATGGGGTCGCAAAGACGCGGACACGACTGAGTGACTGAACTGAACTGAACCCTGAATCAGTTATCAGTCTTGACCCATTTGTGTGCTAATGAAAAACTCTGTTGATGAAGTCAGCCTGGCGGAGTTAAATTTGCACCAAGTCCTGGATATTTAATGATTTCTGAAAGTTATTGTAAAACTCTTTGTAGTGTACCATGTCACTCCAGGGAAGTTTCAGTTTTTCAAAAATGAAACAAATTCATGAATGTGATGTAAACCACATCAAGCAAGTAGAAGAAAAAAAACTATGTGTAGTTGCATTATTTACATAAATCAACTTAATAGTATTTTGATTAAATTCAGTAGATCTTCTTTTGTGTCCAGTATGTTGAGAGTTATGTGGTATTTATCAGATGTAGCTTTAATGTATCACAAAGCCCTTTCTAAAATGAAAAAAATAAAACTGATTTTCCACATCCTTGAATAACACTTCACCCTGTGCAAACCAAAAATATATGTGTCTAGTGAACTTAATCCAGTGAGTGGTATTTCCACAGATCTTTTCATTTATAACTGAAGTATATTTTAAACTTTAGAATAAGTTACTGAGCCAGTGAATTTTGAAAATTTCTCTCTTAGATATAGAAATAAATGGCCATTCTGTTTATAAATATGAAATTCAATGAAAGTTAACCTTTCTTATTACATCTATATGCATTTTCCTTATGAATAAAATAAATATTTTTACTCATGTCCATCGAGTTGGTGATGCCATCCAGCCATCTCATCCCTGTCTCTTATACACATCTTTTAGATAATTGAGTCATTTCAAGTTAAAATATAACTTCTTAACACATTAACATTGATGTTATATAGATTTCTTAAAATTGGTTATCATATTTTCCCCTCATTTTGTTATCAGTTATAGCTAAGTCTCTTGGAATTCAGTTGACAAAGTCATTTCTATTTTTTAATTTATTTCAAGTATTGCATGAAGAAAGAGAAAACATAAAATTTTGGTTCTGTGAACACTAACATTACTTCTTCATCAAAATAATTATTTTCTCATGCTAGAACATTAAGACCAAAAGCTAAATAGTGAGAAAGACTATAGTTGCCAATTTATCAGGCAGGCATAAATGCTTAGTCGCTAAGTCATCTCTGACTCTTTGCTACCCCTTGAACTGTAGCCAATACTTTGGCCACCTGATGCAAAGAACTGACTCACTTGAAAAGACCCTGATACTGGAAAAGATTGAAGGCAGAAGGGGAAGGGGACGACAAAGGATGAGATGGTTGGATGGCATCACCAACTCAATGGACATGAGTCTGAGTAAACTCCGGGAGTTAGTGACAGGCAGGGAGGCCTGGTGTGCTGCATTCTATGGGGTCGCAAAGAGTCAGACACAACTGAGCAACTGAACTGAACTAAACTGAACTGAATTGTAGCCTGTCAGGTTCCTCTGTCCATGGGATTTCCCAGGCAAGAATTCTGGAGTGAGTTGCAGTGCCCTCCTCCAGGGATCTTCCCGATCCAGGGGTTGAACCCGGGTCTCCTGCATCTCCTGTGTTGCCATGCAGATTCTTTACCTGCATCTCCTGCATTTGGCACTCAGATTCACTGAGTCACATGTGAAGCCGACTTTACCAGGCCGATGCTACCATTATTATTATTTGGATAGCTGATTACACTGTTTTCAGTTTCAACTACTTAAATCCTGTTCTTTAATTGCAATGTACATCCAATAACCTGTTCAATATTCAGGTTAGGTATTTTGTACACAGTATTTGATTTTGCCTTAATCGGTGCAGGGATGAATCTTAAAGTGCCCCTCACTGAAGGTACTTATTCTACTTCATCAGAATTCAAAGTTTTTTTCTTAAAGACAAAAATCTCTATGGGTAAAACGATAGTTTATCAATTTTGTGGTTACATATAGTAATAAGATTCTGAATGAGTTATAGCTCCTTTGATAAAGTTAGAGGAGTCAGAGAACCTCTCCTTTCTGGATACAGTGATGAGTCTAAAAGACTATGACTCAAATTTCTCCTGAAATTGTTCAAATTGAAGTGCATAAACTTTTCTCTTTAGTCATAATATTTTATAGAGAGGTTCATAAGTTGCCTATAGCTATCATTCCAGATTAGTGCAATAAGAGTAGGAAATGAGGAAAGAAACAAAGATAAAAGAGAGAGTCCAAGAAATATTGATCTAATGTTTCAGGTCATTCTCACCCAAAACCCCTCTTTTTCTAATCATGTCAATGACTAAATTTATATTTTGTTTACTCA
Organism: Cephalophus harveyi; assembly: GCA_006410635.1. NCBI lineage: Eukaryota > Metazoa > Chordata > Mammalia > Artiodactyla > Bovidae > Cephalophus > Cephalophus harveyi. The sequence continues at coordinate 214,295 of SJYT01021481.1, forward strand.
TAAAGGGTCATTCTTACATGTTACTGGTTAATCTAGAAAGTGACATCTGATAAGTGTGGCAAGTGGCTGAACTTAGCAAGGACAGAATAGTTACTATGACTTCAGATTTCATATATCCTCCTAAGTGGTAATCCATATAGCCAGCTGAATAATTCTCTTTTGCAGTTTAGGGGCTCAAAGGATCTAGCCACTGAAGCTGTAACGTTAGGAAATTTTCTAGAATAAAGTCAATAGTTTTGCATGTTTTAGGTGCTTGTTTTGATAAGCAACCACTTAAAGTTTTAAATTCACACAAAGGTACACTCTCTTGCAAATATAAATACACATACAAGTAAAAATATGATGGAACATCTGAACCACAATGGAGGTGGATTTAAACATCAATATATAAATGTTGTAGAAAAACACACCAAACACTTAGATGTTTTGTAAACAATTCCAGTTTGTTTCTTTGGGCCCTTAACTAACTGACAAATGCCTTTTGAGGGCTTCCCAGATGGTGCAGTTGGTAAAGAATATACCTGCCAATGCAGGGGACACAAGAGATACCAGTTCAGTCCCTCGGTTGGGAAGATCCCCTGGAGGAGGAAATGACAACCTACCCCGGTATTCTTGCTTGGAAAATTCCGTGAATAGAGGAGCCAGCAGGCTATAGTCCATGGGGTCACAAACAGTCAGACATGACTGAGCACATAGGCATATACTCCTTTTAACAAATTTTATGGTATGGATAAGAAAGTATGGAAGGGCCAGCTCAAATATGTTGAGTGAGAACAGTTACTTCCTCACAGATGACTTGAAGTACCATTTTAACAAGACGGCAAGATCCTAGATAGAATTATCAGGTTAGTTTTTCACCCTCAGTTTTTGTTTCCTTGTAGTAAGGAATTAGAACTATAGACTAGTTATAGCTCAAGCAGGCAGGATTTACTAAGCAGGCAGCAAGCAGTATTTCCTCGAGGTCTTTGACTTGTTTTTACAAAGGATTGTAATGGCAGACTAGTTGGAGCCCAAGCAGGCAGGAGCAGGTGGCCTGCAATACACTCAGGAAACATGAAAGTGGATCAACCCCCTTAGAAGTAGTCTCAACTTTTGGACTTCCCTTTTTATACTTTTGTCTCTTCCTTTTGGTGGTTCTGGGGGCTTGATTGGTTATTCCCCAAGCAAATTAGGGCTTGTACTCACATGTATTCAAGACCAATCAGGGAAGGGTGCTTATCTGGGCATGTTTTCCCGCCGGAGAGTCTCACTCCAGTCCAAGGCTTCCCCTTTCTGCAGGCTTCTCCCATTCTTTGTTGCTTTGTCTGTTTTTTTCTAGTCACTGTTTTTCTCAGCCACCATTTTGGACTCCTTATTCCCTACTTTAACTACCTAACAGAATTCACTTGAAGAGATAAACAGTTTTGCTCTGTATTTATTAGCCTTCGGTTCATTCCTAACAACAGCCAGATGTCTAGTTTAAGTTTTCAGATAAAATTGAAAAGAATGTGGATTAATCAGAGGAAACTCATTGTCACCTAAAGGGAAAAAACATAAAGAAAATCTTCAAAGCACTTGTTATGCAAATGATAAACAAGGATAAGAGTATTTATTTGTGTGTAATACAAAAGCAGTAAAGATGAAAACACAGTAAGCAAGCTCTGCAAGACCTTCATAAATATGACGTATGAACAAAATGAAAGTCTACAAGTTGTGTCACATCCTTTGGTTTAGTCACCAATTAGGTCTGATTCTTAACATTTTCAAAAGTTTCACTTTTTATTCTAAGGATAAAATGCATATACAGCAAAGTTGAATCATTTCCTTTATATATTCTTTAATTATTAAAAGAATTTTTAGAGTAGTTTTTGGTTTGTAGAAAAATTGAGTAGAGAATGCTGAAATTTCCAGATACTCATTTTGAATCCTTGTGATTTCCACTATTTATTAACAACTTGCTCTTGTGTGCTACATGTGTTAAAATGATGAGCAAATATTGATATATTATTGACTGAAGTGCATAATTTACATTAGGGTTCATTATTTGTGTTGGGCTACAATTCTGTTGGTTTTGATAAAAGCATAATGTCATGTATCTGCCATTACAGTATTGTACAGAACAGTTTCATTGCCTTAACAATGCCCTGTGTTGTATCTGTTCATCCCTCCTACATCTCTCCTTGCAATCTTGGCTATTTTTACTGCTTCTACAATCTCTTTTCCAGAGTGCCATTTATTTGGAATCACATACTGAGTATCAATACCTTTTCAGGAGACCTTCTTTCACTTAGGAATATGTGTTTATGGTTCCTCTGTGCATTTTAGTAACTTAATAGTTCTTTTATCTTTATCACTGAGTAATGTGCTATTGTATTGATGTACCACAGTTTATCTATTCACCTACTGAAGGACCTCTTGATTGCTTCTAGCTTCTAGCAATTATGAATAAAGATGTTTTAAACATTTGTGTTCAGGTTTTTGTGAATATAAATTTTTAGCATATTCAGGTAATAATCTAGGTGTGTAATCACTGGACCATATGGCAAGACTATATTTAACATGGCAAGAAACTGTCAAACTATGTTCCAAAGTGGCTGTATCATTTTGCATTCTCACAAGCAATGAATTAGTTTCTGTTGTTCCAGTTCCTCCTAAGTCTTCAATCTTGTCAGTATTTTGGATGTTAGATATTCTAATAGCTATGTAATGGTATCCCATTGTTTAAATTTGTAATTCTCAAATGCTTTATGATGGTGAGCATCTTTTCATGTGTTTATTTGCCATCTGTCTGTCTTCTTTAGTGAGTTGTCTGTTCATATCTTTTGACTACTTTTTAATTTGATTTTTTTTACAAACTTTATTGAAGTATAAACAGCAAATTAAAATTGTACATATTTAAGATGGGGCTATAATACACACATCTGATATAATCATCAGAATCAAGCTAATTAACATATCGATCACTTCACAGTTACCTTTTTTGCCCTTCCATCCTTCCTTTTTTTCCTTTTTTCTTTCTTAATTTTACTTTATCATTTATGACCTACCCTCTCAGCAAATCTCAGTTACACAATACACTATTATAACCAACAAACTCCTGTATATTAGATCTGCAGAACAAATTCATCTTGAAAAACTGAAACTTTGAACCCCTTGACCAACATCTTTCCATTTTCTCCTCCCACAATCCCTGATAACCAACTACTTCCTGTTTTTATGAGTTTGAGTTAGTTTCCACTTATAAGGTAAGGTGAGGTGCTCTGTCATGTCCAACTCCCCACAGCCCCATGGACTGTAGTCCACCAGGCTCCTGTTTGTGGGATACTCCAAGCAAGAATACTGGAGTGGGTTGCCATGCCATCCTTAGGGGAATATTCCCAACTCAGGGATTGAACTCACATCTCTTATGTCTCCTGCACTGGCAGACAGATTCTTTACCACTAGCACCACCTGGAAAGCCTACAATATTTTTCTTTGGGTGTCAAGCATATTTCACTTAGCATAATGTCCTTCAAGTTTATCCATGTTGTTACAAATGGCAAATTTTCTTCTTTTTATAAATATTTATTTATTTCATGTATTATATTTTTCATTTGTATGTTGATGGATATTTAGGTTTTATTCATATCTTGGTCATTACAAATAATGCTAAAAGGGAAATGAGAGTAGAAATCTGTGTTTGAGGTCCTAACTTCACTTTCTCTGAATATATACCAAGAAGTGGGATTTCTGCATTATAAGGTCAAGATTATTAGATGCATATTACAAAAGTCGTATATAATTTATAATTTTAATTTTGGACCCTTTACATTGTGTTGGAATGTTTTCTTCTCTTATTATTTTCCCTGTGTATTTAAAAAGCACCTTAACTGCATAGATAATTAATATAAAATAAATTGTTATTAATCTGTTTCTAAATCATATTTCTAAATTTATGTTAAAATAATAAGCTTTTATATATATTTCTGTTTCTTCTATTTTAATCTTATAATTTAACTTGAATATTTATATATATATATGTTTTATAGTTTCTAATTTCCATAAGATGCTTTTATTTTATTTTTTTTAATTATTAAGGAATATGGAGCAAAAGTTTCAGAGTAAAGGCCAACTTAAAAGTTGATTCCTCATCTCCATTAATTACTACCTGATTAAACATGGTAAGTGTTGCCAGTTAATGTACATGATTATCCAGTGCTAGTGAAAATACTTACCTTAGAAGGAAAAACTCTCTAGCTTACTTTACCCTTTTTATAGTCTCTATTCCTTGGGCCTCTCAGTATAATATTCATTACTATCTATGTTCTCCTGAGACTTTATGAGATCTTTTGAAGTTTAAATCATAGTGCAGTGTTGATACAGAGAGAATCATGGATTTGAAGCAAGTAATATTTTTCAGGCTGAGCACAGTAACCTGAACTATTCAGAAAATATGCATAAAAATCAAGTAGAAAATAAACATTATTGCCAAAACATTAGGAGAAAATGCATACCCTGTCAATGACTTTGAGATTTAGAGGCAGATGTGAGGCATAGATCCCTCTTCTTGTGAAACATTTATGCCTATATGCAGGGTGCAGTAGAACTGCAGGACAACATTGACCATAAACTCGACAGAGAATTCTTGGAGTTCTCTAGCCTTTGGGAGGAACAGAGGTTTTCTGTCATTTAGGTAGCTAGATTCAACCACAAAGTGCAGCCCAAAACCCCTGGCTTTTGCTTCTCTAGTTTGTTTATTTTATATAAGCTCTTAGTTAACTCTGTAAAATTCATTCTTTTTAAAATACCTAGAATGGTTTTTGTTTTACTTTGTTGTTGTTGTTTAGTCACTAAATTGTGTCCTACTCTTTGCAACCCCAAGAACTGTAGTCTGCCAGTCTTCTCTACCCATGGGTTCCCAGGCAAGAATACTGGAGTGGGTTGCCATTTCCTATTCCAGGGGATCTTCCCAATCCAGGGACTGAACTCATGTCTTCTGCTTGGCAGGCAGATTTTTTACCATTGAGCCACCAGGGAAGGCTTCATTTTCCTTTCCGTTCAGTTCAGTCGCTCAGTTGTGTACGACTCTTTGCGACCCCATGAATTGCAGCACATCAGGCCTCCCTGTTCATAACCAACTTCCGGAGTTTGTACAAACTCATGTCCATCGAGTTGGTGATGCCATCCAGCCATCTCATCCTCTGTCGTCCCCTTTTCCTCCTGCCCCTAATCCCTCCCAGCATCAGAGTCTTTTCCAATGAGTCAATTCTTCACATGAGGTGGCCAAAGTACTGGAGTTTCCGCCTTAGCATCATTCCTTCCAAAGAACACCCAGGACTGATGTCCTTTAGGATGGACTGGTTGGATCTTCTTGCAGTCCAAGGGACTCTCAAGAGTCTTCTCCAGCACCACATTTCAAAATCGTTATTTCTTCGGCACTCAGCTTTCTTTATAGTCCAACTCTCACATCCATACATGACTATTGGAAAAACCATAGCCTTGACTAGACGGACCTTTGTTGGCAGAGTAATGTCTCTACTTTCAATGTGCTGTCTAGGTTGGTCATAACTTTCCTTCCAAGGAGTAAGTGTCTTTTAATTTCATGGCTGCAATCACCATCTGCAGTGATTTTGGAGCCCAAAAAAAATAAAGTCTGACACTGTTTCCACTGTTTCCCCATCTATTTCCCATGAAGTGATAGGACCAGACTTCACTTTATATATTTTTGATATAGAAATTCCTGACATTCTGCAGATTAGGGGTATGAAAGAGAAAAAGAAACAACAGAAAGTATAAAGCAGTATTTCATAAATAATATGTAGAGATATATATCAGCCTTTTTATTATCCAAATGGAAAGAATGATCCCAATTTAAATACTTGATTAATTAGTAAGTATTAATTAATTAAAGAAATAGCTTTGGCATCTTAGAAACTCAGAAGACAATAGTTCAGCAGATGAGATGCTTATTGGGTAAGGCTCTCCTTAGCTCATGCCTTTCTGAGCAGCAATGACTGACAGGAGACACCATGCTCATGAGCACATGTAAGATGTCTTGGAAATATTTAGAAGGTTTATTTTGAGAGACTTCACTTCTTATATCTGAGGTTATAGGAAAGAGGCCATGACATCCTCGTTAATCCTATTATGACATCCTATCTGTAAACACAGGTGGAGAGGCTTGAAAAAAAAACAGATTTTCCTTAATCATTGTGGAAAAAAAATACTCATCTCTTGGTTCTACAGACAAAATCATATATATGTATATATAAAGCCCTAATTCTTTAAAAAAAAAAATCTTCATAATTATTTGCATCCACAAGCTGCTGGGGCAGATAATGACTGGCCCATTTAATCCCTCATGCCTTTTCCCCATCCTAATTTATCTGTTCCTAAACATATCAGTTGGACAGATTGCAAAGCATTTAGAAACCTGCTCTAGAAACAGTTATAGAAAAATCTTATACATATTTTAGAACTCATTAATAAACAGAATTTCTCCTTACAGGTTGCCACCCAGAATTTAATGACAAACCAGCAATTAATGGAAGAGCCAACTATTATGCAAAGTAGCTGAACCTGAATCTTTTACAAAGGTAAGGATAGATTATGATTAATTTACCTGCTTTATTGTTTTTTACCTCAACGCACTATATGCTGTTTGTCAGAGTCTTGCTGTTCTGATTTTAGAGGTGTGGGGCCTTGGTTTGTTTTTTTGGAAACCCTGAAGTACTCAGCATGCTACTGAGCCCTCAAGCTTTTATCACCACAGGCAAAACTGTCAGTTCTAAGACACTGCTGAGAAGGAGACTTTCAGGAAAAAAGAAATGCAAAATAAACACTTTGTAGGGTAGAGGGTTAGGTACTGCTGGAAAACTTATTAATGAAGGATTAAACATATAGAAATAATTCTCTGAGCCCCAAAACTTTATTAACTACTCAAAAATATAGGATTAAAAGTAATCATGTTGATACAGTTAGAAATTATGGAAGCATGTTTTGTGTTAGCTTAGCTAGTAAATATTCTCACGTTGTTCATCTTTCCTTAATCCTCTAACATTAATATAAGCAATAGAATGCACATAGTTTTAGCACTTGTGGTTTTTTTTATGTGTGGACATTGTAATAAATATTTTTAAACTCTAAGTTGAAAGTTTATTCATTTAGACAAAAGATAATTAGGAAGATGATGGAATGATAGAGGTTATTCTATAGAATAACTTTAGAAATTTAAAATAAATACTGACATACTATCTATTCTTTGAAATTTTCATTTCACCTCTTTTTAATAGCAGGGCAAAAGTAGAAGTTATCACTAAGGATTTGATGACTCACATGTATTACAGTCCTTGACATTGAATAACGTATGTTTATTTTTGTACATTAACTCACTTTTTTCCCCATAAAGCTTTAATTATCAGTTCATAACATGGGAAGACAGAAATCCAAAAATCAGGATTGAATTTTGCCATCCTTTTGGCTTTTTGTAGCAGTGTTGCTGTTGAATCAAGTAGAAGGATGGAGAAAGCACAAGAATCGAAAAGTACCACAATAGGGCTAAATTCACATCTTTCCTTTTTCTTTACCTGTATTTGATATTTTCTTACTAGACAAGCTAACCTGTGTGTATTTCTCTCTGGAACTGAATGTCTGACATTCTCCTAAAATTGTAGCTGTCCAGCCTTCAGACCATGGTGGACAGAGGATTTAACAAGCAACTCTGGTGGGAGATCTACCTGCTTTGGTTTAATCTGCTTCTCATCCTCTCCTGTTGTTGCTGTATTGAAACTTTGGCAGATCTTATGTCCGTGGGCTGGTGCTGCTGTTTATCCTTCTTAAGTCCCACCCCCAATATAGCATCCAACTCTTCCTCATTCTGAATTGGAATGTTCCCCTTCTTTAACAACAGTCCTTTCATTTCCCATTATTTCTTTACAGTTTTTATTTGGCTTGAAGGTTCACATACTTTCCTCTCATGTGGCATCTCAGGTTGGACAGGGATGAGGGATGGAAGTAAGCATCCTTTGCTATTTGTTTACTTGTTTTATCCTTTGTATATAAGAACTATACATTGAAATGCTGTTTTGGACATTTAAAAAGATTAGTTTTATATCATGATTATCTTACTATATCATTAAATATTCTTTGACAATGTCAGTTTAATGTCTTGTAATAGTCCATTTCTTCTCATGTGACTTGGATTTGGCAATCTTTTCAAGGTCTCAGGTAAACTGCAATGGAGGGGACAGTTTTGCCTATCAAGATTATTCTGATTCTCTTATTACTTGAATATACATGTCATTTTTCAATGATACCTTCCTAGACAAATAATGAAATTAAAATTAAAAACCTAGTTTGCTTTAAGAGTGCAGATATGCAGATGCATGAGCCAAATCCAGATAGTCCTCAGAATTTTAAACTTGAATTATTTCCGCTCCTCCAGGGAATTTACTGTGACTTACTATCATACTTGGATATTATTCCCTTGCTCACACTACAGTGATGATATAAAATTTCTCGTATTACTGAATATTCTTAAGTATGTCACAATGTGGAAGGAAACAATTTTCTCAACAGTCTGTTCTCTCATGAGTTAGTTACTGTGTTTTATTCAAACAGGTATCCTCAGAGACTGGAACATTATAGGCATATATTTTATATTCGCAAAATTGCTGAAACTGACTTCTACATCTAATACATTAGGAAATCTAAACAGTTTAACCTTGGTAGCATCAGCTTCATTATACGTAATACCATTAAACTTGCTTCCAAATGTGTTATATCAGTCAGGGTCTTAGCAGAATTACAGGGATATATTCATTTGGAATTATAGAGATAATTCAATGAAGATATTATTTACAGAATTGTGGAAAGGGTTAAGAGAACAAACTATTGAGTAAACTGAGAACTAGCTTTAGCCAGAAGTCATTTCTTCCCTAGCCCTGGAAAGACAAGAGGGATAATAGAAAAATTCTGTCTCTGGATGCAAGTGGAGATGGAACCATGGAAGAGAGAACACAACAAATCTACCACTAAGATCCAAAGAGAAGAAATATCACAATATATTTTCGTTCCTGTCCTCAAGTCTTTTCTGCTGATGCATCCCTTGCTAATTCAACCAGAAGCTGGAGGGTAATGGCTCCCAGTGATGCAATCTATAAAGATTATTTTCCTGGGGCACAGAATAAAGAAGAGAAGGCAAAAATTGTGAATTAAGTGGGAAAAATTATAGTTATTGTGGAAGAAATAAACTCAATATTATTTATGAAGAATTATATTATTGAAAATGTGATATAAAATTATGTTATTGAATGTACTTACATATATATATATGTGTGTGTATATACGTGTTTATACACACATATACTAGGAAGAAATTGAAACCAGATGCAAATAAACCAGGAGGCTTACAGCCCAACAGTGTTGTTGATAATTTTTCACATTTAAAACACATTTCTTTCAGAATGAATTAAATTTATATCTGTTATCATCACCTTCATTATTATTAGGATAACAAGAATAGTACCAGCTCTTTAATTTTAATGAATACTTTAAATGTTTATATCTATGACCAACAATCACCCTATATTTTTATTTTGGCCTACTATTTTCAGAAGAATTGCAAAATAGCAATTTTTCCTTTTTGTAAATTGAAATTATTAACCTTTATTGACTTTCCCACATATCTTAAGTCTTATTTATTTTATCTTGTAAGTTTGCATGACAAGGATTACATCAGACATCATCATGAATCTTCTTAAAAGTTTAAGGTCTTTGTAAATTTATGAGCATTGGACATCAGTCAGCCAATCAGTCATGTCTGACTGTTTGCGACCCCATGGACTGTAGCCCACCAGGCTCCTGTCCATGAAATTTTCCAGGCAAGAATACTGGAGTGGGTTGTCATTTCCTACTCCAGGGGATCTTCCCTACCTAGAGATCAAACCTGCAGCTCATGTGTCTCCTGAATTGACAGACAGATTCTTTACCACTACCACCATCTGGGATGTCCTTGATTTTTAATGACTTGTGTATACTTCAACAAGAAACAACCAAGAAATTATTTTCAGCATTATTACATCATATTAATGTCACTAGCTTCATGCTTAGACCCCGTATATCCATGGAAGGTAGCAGTGCTTTTATCTCTCTATCTGTTTTGTAGGTCTGTTTGCCTCTGTTTGACTTTATTCTCTAAGAGGTTCTCAACACCTGGGAATTCTGACAACTGTTTGCAACCCAAGAAATACTCCAAGGGTTAAATAAATAATTGGTTAAAATAGCTTATCCTTCTCTGCCACTACACATTGAAATTTTCTCATTAGACTCACTCAATTAGTATGCCTAATCCTGAGACCAATATTGTGGCTAAGAGAATAAGTTGTCTACTTGATTGACATGACTTTACCTTTATGATCTGGGGGAAAAGATATGCCACGGTGACTTTTAACCATAGGGAATGAAAGATTGCAGGAAATGAAAATACATCCGTCCTGCCTAAGAAGACTGGAGTGCTGATATCAAAGATAGCATAGGGGCAAATTTTAAGAGCGGAGGAAAGCCATTAGTACTATAATTCAAAATGGTCAATGGTCAGATGATTCAATGGCAGGTGTGATTAAGGGTAACTCGGGAAATGGGAAATATAACATTTTATGTTTTTTATACAACAATCTTATATATAACGCTGGGGATAACACTTTAAATCTTTCAGAGCCAAGCTCAATCTTCCTTCTGATATTTTCCTTCATATAAGTTCACTCAGCCTTCAGGAAAAAAATTTTTTTTTAATGTGTGCATATGCGTGTGTGTATGTATGTACATACAAGCTAACATAAGTATAAGCTAACGTAAATCAACATGGTATGCATATAGACAGACCCACACTAACACATAGAAGATACTCAATAATTTTTTAGTTAGAGCATTCTTGAATAAATAAATCAATAAGACAAATGTTCCATATATGACCATGAACTGCAATGATTGTTTCCAGTGTATTCACTCTTATATGAAATAGTTTCTTATATGTTGTAAAACTTTTTTTTTAAATAAGCTAAATCCCAAAAGGTGGCAAACTTTAAAATTATTCTCTCTAATTCTTTCTCATTTCCCTTTATTCATATTTAAAGTAAAATTTAAAATATTTTACATGTTGAAGTATCAATATAAGATCAAAAGCAAGATTTAAAACATACTGTACTCTCTTTTAATTATATTTTTTTCTCTTTCTATTCTTCCTAGCTCTTTTACTTGTGGGAGGTGAAACCAATTCTTATTTTAACTTTTTTTTTAGTGCTAGTATATTCAGAATGAACTAGATTGGCTTCATTTTATCAAACACATTCACATTCTTCCATTTTATATAAGTACATTTTGATAATAGTTTCACCACCCTAAATTGTCTTGTACAGACACAAAACACTGCCATTTAACTTAATTTTCCCATCTTTACTAAAATATTTGGCAGCTATGAAAAGGATACAATTTGCTTTGTTCCACATACTGTAACTAAGATGTTCTGATGTTACATGAAATTTCTAATGTTCTAATTTCTGATGCATGTATTTTACATGAACTCTCAGGCATAAGTCACTAGATATGAGTATGAGGTAATGAAATAAATGGAAAATGATATAGTTTCTCTATACTGGGTAGGACAAAACCATCATTTTATATTTTTCAATGGATGGATCATATAAATCAGACCACACATTAAAATGCCAAGTTTCTATTGTGAAATAATTTAGTAGAAATGAAATACTTAATTTCATTGGATAAACATGTGACCATCTTACCCTGAAAGACATTTCTCTCAACTGCAAACAGTTCAAAAAAGAGAAATTCCTAGTTTAAAATTAAATTTCCTATGACATATAGAAGTATTATTTTCATTTTGTTCATTATTTATAAGTGTCTGATATTGTGATAAAACATTGCATATGTTTATGATTACAAAACAAATATGTGTCCAGTTTTCTTTACAGAGGATGGAGGAAAAGAGGTCATTTCTCTATTCTGAAAAATTTTGCCCTCTTGCTATCCTATTCCTTAAAACTACAATATTTTGAGTCTCTATGTTCAGGATATAGATCTGTCACTAATACACATACGACGAGTGCATAGCTTCTGATGTGACCTTTTTCTAAAGAAACCGTTCCCAGACACTGTCTGTCAGGCATCCTGTCTCAGCAATCTCAAGATATGAACTCAGTTGGCAAAAGGCTTTATTGTGGGAAACTTTGCAGATTGTTCTCATCGGTCTTAAGGCATTTCAAAGCCTACACAACTGTAAATTTGTTTTATCTGCTCTTTTATCCCCCAGTAAAGATTAGCTGAGGTCTAGAAAGTATTATGAGTCTGATAAAGCTTTGAGTGCTTTTACACTGAACTTGGAATGAATCCAAATATATCTATTTTTAACTTATCAACTTAAAGTATCACACAAAAACTGAAGTGATTCAAAAATCCTCAACCATCTTTAGGACTAAAGCACTCATTCTTTCAGCTCTTCAGAGTACAGTCTCTCAGCTGAGTCTCTGAAGAAATTTACTCTAACCACCTTAGCAAGATTATGTGTCCTTCTGGAAATGCAACCCATGTCCAATGACTGGCCAACAGAGGAGTGGTTAGATGGGTTGAGACTCCCTCCATTCACAACAGAGCTTAAGGGTAATCTTAGCGCTAGCAGGGTTGTCTGAGATCTTCTCTGCATTGGCATGCAGTTCTAATTATCCCTGTTTTGTCCTGTTTTTATTAGTGTTTCATAGATATTATCCCTGAAAGCAATAAGCTTCTTGCATACAAATCTCTGCATCAGAGACTATTTCCCAGAGAAGCTGACAAGCAGCACAACTTATTTAATGTAAGACACAAATTATTTAATGTAAGGACAACTTATTTAATGCATCTGCTGCTTCACAAAACCTTGAAATTTTCCATCAGTAGTTTCAGTATATGAAATTATATTGGACAAAATGAAATTGGAGACCAATTTTGAGTGGTATTATCAGAGGAACTAAGTATATTTTTTCCTTGATTCACTTTTAAATTATTATTATTATTCTAAGTCATAAATTCAAAGTAAAGAATTCATTTTGAGGCTTTTTCTTTATAATTGATTAATCCACTTCTATGTATGTGTTCATGGGGTTCTCAAGGCAAGAATACTGAAGTGGTTTGCCATTCCCTTCTCCAGTGGACCACATTGTGTCAGAACTCCACTATGACCCGTCCATCTTGGGTGGCCCTACATGGCATGACTCATAGTTTCACTGAGTTAGACAAGGCTGTGATCCATATGGTCAGTTTGGTTAGTTTTCTGTGACTGTGGTTTTCATTCTGTCTACCCTCTAATGAATAAGGATAAGAGGCTTCGGGAAGCTTCCTGATGGAAGAGACTGACTGTGGGGGAAACTGGGTCTTATTCTGATGGTTGGGGCCATGCTTAGTAAATGTTTAATCTAGTTCTCTGTTGATGGATGGGGCTGTGTTCCCTCCCTGTTGTTTGGCATGAGGCCAAACTATGGTAGGGGTAATGAAGGTAATGGTGACCTCCTTCAAAAGGACTTGTGCACTGCTTCACTCAGTGCCCCTGACCCTGCAGCAAGCCACTGTTGACCCATGCCTCTGCCAGAGACTCCTGGACACTCACAGGCAAGTCTGGCTCAGTCTCTTGTGGGGAAACTGTTCCTTTCTCCTGGCTCCTGGTACACACAAGGTTTTGTTTGTGCCCTCAAGTGTCCATTTCCCCAGTCCTGTGGAAGTTCTGTAATCACATCCCACTGGCCTCCAAAATAAAATTCCCTGAGGGTTCTCAGTCCCTTTGCTGAATCCCCAGGTTGGGCATCTGTCGTGGGTCCTAGAACTTTCTTAAAAGTGTGAGAATTTCTTTGGTATAATTGTTCTGCAGTTTGTGGGTCATCTGCTTGGCAGCTCTATGGTGGGGCCTCCAAGGAGGCTTATGTCACACACTGTGTGACCCAGGTCTGCTGCAGCCAGAGCTCCTGTCCCCACAGCAGGCCACTGCTGACCCGTGCCTCCACAGGAGACACTCAACACACTCAAAGGTAGATCTGGCTCAGTCCCTGTGGGATCTCTGGGCCCTGGTGCACACAAGGCTTTGTTTTGTTTGAGCTCTCTGAGCATCTCTGGTAGGTATGGGGTTTGATTCTAAACACTATTTTGCCCCTCCTACCATCTTATTGTGGCTTCTCCTTTGCCCTTGGATGTTGGGTATCTTTTTTTGGTGGGATCAAACATTCTCCTGTTGGTGGTTGTTCAGCAGCGACTTTCAGTTTTGGAATTCTCACAAGAGAAGATAGGTGCAGGTCCTTCTACTCCACCATCTAGTTTAGTAAGGATCAGGGAGACTTTTGGCAATGGTTACAATAGCAGTACCTCAGATATGCAAATGATAGCACCCTATGGAAGAAAATGAAGAGGAACTAAAGAACCTCTTGATGAAAGTGAAGAGGAGAATGAAAAAGTTGGCTTAAAGCTCAACATTCAAAAAACTAAGATCATGGCATCTGGTCCCATCACTTCATGGCAAATAGATGGGGAAACAATGGAAAGAGTGACAGACTTTATTTTCTTGGGCCCCAAAATCACTGCATATGTTGACTGCAGCCATGAAATTAAAAGACACTTGCTCCTTGGAAGAAAAGATATGACCAACTTAGATAGCATATTAAAAGGCAGAGGCATTACTTTGCTGACAAAGGTCTGTCTGGTTAAAGCTATGGTTTTTCCAGTAATCATGTATGGATGTATGGACCATAAAGAAAGCTGAGGGCCGAATAATTGATGTTTTTGAACTATGATGTTGGAGAAGACTCTTAAGAGTCTCTTGGGCTGCAAGGAGATCCAACCAGTCAATGATAAAGGAAATCAGTCCAGAATTTTCATTAGAGGACTGATCCTGAAGCTCCAATACTTTGACCACCTGATGCAAAGAACTGACTCATTGTAAAAGACCTTGCTAATGGGCAAGGTTGAAGGTAGGAGGAGAAGGGGACGGCAGAGGATGAGATGGTTGCATGGCATCACTGACTTAACGGACATGAGTTTGAACAAGCTCCAGGAGCTGGTGATGGACAGGTAAGCCTGGTGTGCTGCAGTCCATGGGGTCACAAAGAGTCAGACTCACCTGAGTGACTCAACTAAGTGAACTGATGTATGTGTGTATGTGTGTGTGTATGTGTGTGCATAGTGCATACACATGTGAGTGTGTGGAGGTGGAAAATTAGGTTTAAAATAGCAGCTCCTAAATTGTACAAACATTGAACTCAATTATGTCATCCATTTTAGCATGTGCCTAAAAGACATTCCTTTCATTTTATTGATTAAAGAAAAATTTAAGTTAAATAGTTTAAAAATATTTGGAGGCTTAGCATCTCCTTTTCCTTAGTTCAGTTGTGAGCATTTTTGTTCTGTGTTTCTTATTCTGAAGGCTTCCTTCAAATTTTAGCAAATTGGCTCCAGGAAGGTACTAATTTACCATTCCATCAGCAGCATAGGAGAGGGATCATTTTACAATGTTAACTATTTGCCATATTATCTTATTTTTTATTTGTTAAATGGATGCAATACATCTTATTATTTACCTGTCTAAAACTAACTATTCAAATTGAAAATATTTGTACATTGACATTTAGCAAGATGATAGAATGACCCATGGGCCCCTGCTACAATATAAATTAACATAAAAATCACTCCTAAACTATACCTTGGTTAGTATCTCGTAGTTGCTCAAGGGAGGGCATATCAATCCCAAATCCAAAATTTGATTGAGATATTGAAATAGATGATGCCACCCAAGTACCAAGAGGTATGAAAAGATTTATTAACTATTATTATTAGGTTTTCTTAGCACAATAAGGCAGCCTTACACAAAAGTACAAAAATGGCTTATTTGAACAAGGAAGGATAACTGACTTGGAATTGCTGTGACTTCCAATAATGTTCCCACTTATGGTCCTGGATTTTGTGTGGTTTGATCTTTTCATCAGAGCTAATGGAGGGAACCAATGGATTTTAAAATTGACTTGCTAAGGTTTGGGCAAGAGGTATATAAGGAATTCTTGGTCTTACAAGATGTCAGCAGTCACATATCAAAAATAAAGTTAGACTCTTTATTACAGTTACAAATAAAGAAAATGAAATAACAAATGCTAGACATAGGAAAGGAACTCAAAACCTAAATAGAAAAGGAACTCAACACCTAAGTGAAAAAAAGAAACTGGCATCCTGACAAGAGCCTGGGTTTATAAAACACAGAATCTGATTGTCTGAGGCATTGGGATGACTTTATATCCTTACCTAAAAAAAAAAAAAAAAAAGAAGAATAGTGACATTGTGAAACTAGAAATGCTATCCTACAACTTTAAAAAGAAATTAGCATACACTTATGGTTATTTAGTCTATGACAAATGAAGCAAGAATATACAATGGAGAAAAGAGAGTCTCTTCTGTAAGTGGTGCCTGCAGAACTGGACAGCTACATGTAAAAGAATGAAATTAGAACATTCGCTAACACCATATACAAAAATAAACTCAAAATGGATTAAAGACCTAAATGTAAGATGGGAAACCATAAAACCAGAAGAAAACATAGGCAAAACACTCTTTGACATAAATTGTATCAGTATTTGTTCGGATTGTCTCCTGAAGCAAAGGAAATGAAAGCAAAAATAAACAAATGGAACAAAATTAAACTTAAAACTTTTGTACAGCAAAGGAAACCATTGACAAAATGAAAAGACAACTTACTGAGTGGGAGAAAATATTTACAAACAATATGAACAATAAGTGATTAATCTCCAAATTACATACACATCTCAACATCAAAAAACAATCTTATTTAGAAATAGGCAAAAGACCTGAATAGGCATTTTTCCAAAGGGGAAATGCCTGTGGCCAATAGGCACATGAAGAGATGCTCAAAAATGATCAGGGAAAAGAAAACTAATACTACAATGAAATATCACTTCACGTCTGTCATAATGGTTATCATCAAAAGAACACAAATAACAAATGTTGGTGAGAATGTGGAGAAAAGAGAATCCTCATACACTGTCAGTGGAAATGTAAATGGGTGAAGCCACTGTGAAAACAGTATAGAGGTTTCTCAAGAAAACCAAAAATGGAACTGATGTATAACCCAGCAATTCCACTCCTAGGTATATAGCCAAAAAGAACTGAAAACACTAATTTGTAAAGATATATGTACCCCAATGTTCAGGACAGCATAATTTGCAGTAGTCAAGACATGGAAGCAATCTAAGTGTCCATCAATGGATGAATGGCTAGAAAACATATGGTATATACATATAAATAAAATGGAATACTACTCAGACATTAAAAAGGAATGAAATTTTACCATTTGAAGCAACATGGATAGACTTGGAGGGTATTATGCTAAGTGAATTAAGTTGGATGGAGAAAGACAAATGCTATATGATATCATTTATAAATAGAATCTAAAAAATACAACAAATCAAGTGAATATAACAAAAAAGAAGTAGACTCACAGAGAGCAGGCCAGTAGTTACCAGTGGGGTAAGAGACAGAGGGTAGGGACTAAGAGATACAAACTATTGTGTATAAAATAAGCTACAAGGATATATTGTACAACACAGGGAATATAACTGATATTTTATAATAACTGTAAATGGAGTATAAACTTTAAAAATTGTGAGTATGGACTTCTCTTTTGGCTCAGTAGTAAAGAACCTGCCTGCCAACGCAGGAGACACTGGTTCAATCCCTGATCGGGGAAGATCCCTGAAAAAAGAAAGAAAGAAAGAAAATTGTGAGTACACTTGCAACCTATATAACCTACATTAACTACGCTTCAATTTTAAAAAGTACTTTGTTGAGACAGGAAAAAAAAATAGCAAATGAAACTATGTTCTCAACCCAGCTTTAGCTTGGGAGATGACAATAATGTCTGACATCTATCTGTGATGATGAGTGTTAAAACTTCTTTTTAGAGCTTCCCTGGTAGCTCAACTGGTAAAGAAGTCTCCTGGGCAACCCTGGTTCTATTCATAGGTTGAGAAGATCCCCTGGAGATGGGATAGGCTACCCACTCCTGTATTCTTGGGCTTCCCTGGTGGCTCAGCTGGTCAAGAATCTACCTGCAACACAGGAGACCTGAGTTTGATCCCTAGGTTGGTAAGATCCCCTGGAGAAGGAAATGACTACCCACTCCAATATTCTGGCCTAGAGAATTTCACGGGCTATATAGTCTATGGTTTAGCAGAATTGGACATGACTAGGACACGACTGAGTGACTTCCCTTTCACTTTTCACTTTCATGCATTGGAGAAGGAAATGGCAACCCACTCCAGTGTTCTTGCCTGGAGAATCCCAGGGACGGGGGGCCTGGTGGGTTGCAGTCTATGGGTCACACAGAGTCAGACACAACTGAAGTGACTTAGCAGTAGCAACAGAAACTTTCACTTTCTTTCTTTCACTCTTTTTAGAGAACTCAAAGCCTTAAATCTAAAACAAATATGAATTTTCCAGAGTTCAGAATTTGTACTATAAAGAAAGTGCTGGGATAGAGTCAAGAGAATTACTATAAAAACTGATACTGGAATTGTGACATTTCTTGAACTCTAAAAGAAGCAAGAAAAATACCATCCTGTTGAAACACATCTGCGACTGAAAGATTAGGATACTGTAAGTGAATAAAATGATTTCTGATGAGAAGGGCTTACTTTAAATGATTTAAAACAATATCAAGAAATAAACTTATGAAAAAGCAAGAAAAAATCAAAATAATTAGCATTCATATATGAATTTAGAATGAATATAATACTGGCATGCTTAAAATTATTAAAATATTAAAAAATAGAACCTTAAGGAAATGAATTTATTAAAGTGGTAATTTTAAAAACAGAAATTAAGCAAATAAAATGTTGTTGTTATAATTAAAAATATATTACCAGTCATGTTAAATGTGGCAAGATCAAATCTCTGTGATAAAGATACTTAAAACTACATTGACCTCATATGAAAATATTTGCTAAGACTAGTTTCCTGACATGAAATATATTATTTTTGACATTTTTTTTCCCTAACTGCATATTGGGATATTAATAACAAAGATGAAACATCCAAAGATCAGTCCTTAATGCCTATTTCCATGATTTTAAGAGTTGGTCCTTCCGTGTCCTGATTTCCATCTTTTTTTTTTCTTCATTTTATTGTTGTTTTCTTAATAAATTTAAGAACAACCCTACCTTCTTCTGTCTTCCCCCTAAATCAACTGAAACCTACTAAAACGGGGTATAGCCTGGGGAGATGGAGGATGCTATGCGTCATAATCCTCTTCATCTTCCTTCTCAGGTGCTGAGGGGCCTGGGGGCACTGGGGCAGAGGCAGAGTCAAGGTGAAGAGCATGAAGGGTGTGTTGGGAGTGAGGCTCCGAAAGTGGGCAGGAGGGTGGTTGGCTTGGGGTGGAGCCTGTGTTGTTTCCTCTTCCCCATCAGTATTTGTATCTTTAGTCAATTCATCCTATAAACAAACAGTATTAGAACAGTATCAAGAAGCAACTCCTCAAAAGTAACCCGTGCATAGGTGAAGGAGAGCTATGGAAGTCTATTGGATACCATCTGTAGACAGGGAGGAATTCCCATTTCTTTTAAGGTAATGTCAAATGTGATGATTTTTTCCTAAAGAGAGAAAGTGAAAGTCCCTAGTTATGTCTGACTCTTTGTGACCCCATAGACTATCAGTCCATGAAATTCTCCGGGCCAGAATACTGGAGTGGGTGGCCATTTCCTTTTCCAGGGGATCTTCCCAACCCAGGGATCAAACCCAGGTCTCCCACATTGCAGGTGAATTCTTTACCAGCTGAGCCATCAGGGAAGCCCTAAAGAAAGTTTGCACTAATTCAGCTTTTGATGAGCATTTTATGAAAATATCCGTTTGCCTTCCCTCATTTTATGAAATCTGGTTCAGTGTTTCACCTTACTACATTTTATTACAATTTCACTTTATTATGATAATATGTTGCTATGCCATGTTATTTTATTTTAAAATTTTTATTTAATTCATTACAAATGGGCATAAGCATATTTCATGATTATTGCCTGAAACATACTGGAGTCTCACTAGATGTAAGCTGGATGGTTAGCTTGATTGCTGGACTGCGAAAAGAGTGGATATACAGATAACCACTTACCATTTTGTCTCTATTTTTGGAAATTGCCTGCTCAGATACCTTTATTTCTGTACTTAGGTTTTTAAAAATTGATTAATTCTAAAAGTGACTTAAATATAAATGAATTTGCATATTAACTGTACACTATTTATTTGTAAATACTTAGCTGTCAAATGTAATATTATTGTTTATAATTTTTACCCTGCTCCCTCTAAAATTGGTTATAATCTAAAATATTTTTGTACTTTAATGTTTTTTCATATTTAAATAATTAACTTACCTCAATTCTTATTGAACCTGTTGCTCCTGCATTGGCTGGTGGCTCAGAGGTTAAAGCGTCTGCCTCCAATGTGGGAGACCCGGGTTCGATCCCTGGGTTGGGAAGATCCCCTGGAGAAGGAAATGGCAATCCACTCCAGTATTCTTGTCTGGAGAATCCCATGGACGGAGAAGCCTAGTAGGTTACAGTCCACGGGGTCGCAAAGAGTCGGACACGACTGAGCGACTTCACCTTCACCTTCACCTTCAATTCTTATTATTAAGTGAATTTGATTTCTTAGGATTCTGGTGATAATTTAAAATGAAAGTTAAATAAATAAACTTTCTATTATTTACAGATTTCAATAAACAGTTTAGCTTATATAACAATCTTTTTGAAATTTCTAGCCTCTTATCTGCGGAATTATTTTTCCTATCTCCTAAATTTATTTTATTAGGCAATGTATGAAAGTTTCAGAATTCTGAAAGACAGGCATCAAACAGGAGTTTTAAAAATGTTCATGGAAAAGGAAATTAATTTTAAAAGTAAATTGGATATTATCTTCTTTGATTTTTCAGGCCTCTTCAGGTGAACTTTTTTTCTCTCTGGATCTGAAAAGAAAAGACTGATCTGTTTCAGGAGCGACTGATGATGAGAAACTCAGTCATAGATTAGCTCCCAGATTACTGGGTTTTTTCCCCAGGGTGAAAATGACATGGCCATTGCTCAGTAAGCAAGAGGATTAACAGCAATAACATTCAACTCAAATTTCTCATTTGGAGTATGAGTATAATGCTTCCTCAATGCTCCAGTAAAATTTTTATTTTTATAAAACCTGTGCATATTCCCTTAAATTATAAAGCAAGACTGAATCTTCTTTCAGAATGGGCCTGTAATAGCGAAAAAATTGAGGAGTCTTTTATTCTGGGGCTGTAACAAACACAAACATCATAACTCCCATAACTCTAACTTCATTCCACACCGAATAAACACCAGTTTTCTTTTTTGAAAAAAGTCTCTAGGTGACTACTGAGCTGTTGAATTAAAAATACACTTGGTGACTAGAAGCTGAAATTTCTTATTTATGCACCTTTTACACATGTCTTTGCTGAAATTTTCAACTTATATAACCATTGCCTCTGTGTGTGTGTGTGTGTGTGTGTGTGTAAGATTCTGATAATGGCAATAATTAAAGGTGTTCTCATGTGACAAAAGAAGGGTGGTCACATTGTCACCAGCATATTCCATATCTGTGCAACCCAAATAAAATTTCAAATTACAAGCTTTTACTGCATAAATGCAAATATCTGTAGATTTATTTTTAAACTGTGATTGAATTCTTTTTCTGTACTAGTGACAATAAAATACCTCCTGTAGTTTTTCATTTTTTTCTCTCTCAATATCTTTGACCTTTGTCCTTTACTTTGCTTCCTTCTGAGTCATTTGTGCTCCTGATAGTAACATATCCATTCCTCTTTTGTGAATCATTGATGGCTAAAATAAATCTTTAGAGGCAGACACTATAATACACAGTGAAAAAACGTACAAAACAATCGAAAAACTGGGTTTGGAGTCATAAATATTTTATTAACCTTTTCAGTATGTTAAGCTTCTCTTTTTTCCACTTACATAAACTAGATGATTCCACTTACCTGCTAGGATTTTAAGTGGTAAGTATTTACTTGACACATAGTAGCACTTCATGGCAAATAGATGGGGAAAAGATGGAAACAGTGACAGACTTTATATTATTGGGCTCCAAAATCACTGTGAGTAGTGACTGCAGCCATGAAATTAAAAGACACTCCTTGGAAGAAAAGCCATGACAAACCTAGACAACGTATTAAAAATCAGAGACATCACTTTGCTGACAATGGTACCTCTAGTCAAAGCTTTGGTTTTTCCAGTAGTCATGTACAGATGTAAGAGTTGGACCATAAAGAAGGCCAAGCGCCAAAGAATTGATGCTTTAAAAATATGGTATTGGAGAAGACTCTTGAGAGTCTCTTGGATAGCAAGGAAATCAAACAAGTCAACTCTAAAGGAGATCAGTCCTGAGTGTTCATTGGAAGGACTGATGCTGAAGCTAAAGCTCCAGTCCTCTGGCCACCTGATGGGAAGAGCTGACACATTGCAAAAGACCCTGATGTTGGGAAAAATTGAAGGCAGGAGAATGGGACAATACAGGACAAGATGGTTGGATGGCATCACCAACTCAATTGACATGAGTTTGAGCAAACTCTGAGAGATAGTGAAGGACAGGGAAGTCTGCTCTGCTGCAGTCCATGGGATCAAAAGAGTCAGACATGACTTAGCAATTGAACAACCGCAACAGTGATTATCAGTTTTTATTTCTTCACTTTTGTCATACATCTTATATGGAATTTATTGTCTCAGTAATTAATGACACACAAGATGTCCAATTTCTTACAGAGAAATGAATTGTGAAAAGTGAAGTAGAAAGCCTTCTGCCAATTTTATTCAAGTCAATTTTGAGTAAAAATAAGCATTAAATAATCAGAAAATATCTTCAATACAGTTTATGGTACAATATTTGATAATATTCTATTGTCCACTACCTAAATTCAATGTATTATACATGCTGTGGTTTTATGTTTACTTTAAATTGTCGCTAGTATGTGAACCTTAGAAATGAATCCCACTGCTCCTGAAGTAGATCGTCCATCATTACCTCAATTGAAGTTTGAATTTTAACTTCTGAACTGATATTCTTGAAGATACCACCTTTTTCAGTCTTAGTTTTGACCTGCAATATGATAGATGGGCAATGTAAGCAGATAGACTGAAATCCTAAAAATGAAACAAAAGGAAATGTTAAAAATAAAAAAGTAGTGTGGCAGAAATGTAGAATGCCTTTGATGGTACACTTGTTTGAAACTGCTCATTAGTACACTGAATACTGACAAGTAAAGAACCTCTGAGATAGATGACTTAGCAGAGTATCTTCAAAATCAAAAAGGAAAGAAAACAGAGACTGAGAAAAATAAGAGAATAGCCAAACACCATGGGATACCACAAAAGCTGTAAGTTCAGTCCAGTTCAGTCACTCAGTAGTGTCAGACGCTTTGCAACCCCATGAATCGCAGCATGCCAGGCCTTCCTGTCCATCATCAACTTGCAAAGTTCACTCAAGCTCACATCCATCAAGTCGCTGATACCATCCAGCCATCTCATCCTCTGTCATCCCCTTCTGCTCCTGCCCCCAATCCCTCCCAGCATCAGAGTCTTTTCCAATGAGTCAGCTCTTCGCATGAGGTGGCCAAAGTACTGGAGTTTCAGCTTCAGCATCATTCCTTCCAAGAACACCCAGGGCTGATCTCCTTTAGGATGGACTGGTTGGATCTCCTTGCAGTCCAATGGACTCTCAAGAGTCTTCTGCAACACTACAGTTCAAAAGTAACAATTCTTCAGCACTCAGCTTTCCTCACAGTCTAATTCTCACATCCATACATGACTACTGGAAAAACGATAGACTGGACTAGACAGACCTTGTTGGCAAAATAATGTCTCTGCTTTTGAATATGCTATCTAGATTGGTCATAACTTTTCTTCCAAGGAGTAAGTGTCTTTTAATTTCATGGCTGCAGTCACCATCTGCAGTGATTTTAGAGCCAAAAAAAAAAAAAAAGTCAGCCACTAATTGTTTGGCATAAAGTGAAGGGACCGGATGCCGTGATCTTAGTTTTCTGAATGTTGAGCTTTAAGCCAACTTTTTCACTCTCTTCTTTCACTTTCATCAAGA
>SJYT01021481.1:238486-286804 GCA_006410635.1 Cephalophus harveyi
AAAGTCTGACACTGTTTCCACTGTTTCCCCATCTATTTCCATTGAAGTGATGGGACCAGATGCCATGATCTTCGTTTTCTGAATGTTGAGCTTTAAGCCAACTTTTTCACTCTCCTCTTTCACTTTCATCAAGAGGCTTTTTAATTCATCTTCACTTTCTGCCATAAGGGTGGTATCATCTGCATATCTGAGGTTATTGATATTTCTCCCAGCAATCTTCATTCCAGCTTGTGCTTCTTCCAGTCCAGCGTTTCTCATGATGTACTCTGCATATAAGTTAAATAAGCAGGGTGAGAATATACAGCCTTGATGTACTCCTTTTCCTATTTGGAACCAGTCTGTTCCATGTCCAGTTCTAACTGTTGCTTAATGACCGGCATATAGGTTTCTCACAAAGCAGGTCAGGTGGTCTGGTATTCCCATCTCTTTCAGAATTGGCCACAGTTTACTGTGATCCACACAGTCAAAGGTGTTGGCGTAGTCAATAAAGCAGAAATAGATTTTTTTCTGGAACTCTCTTGCTTTTTCCATGATCCAGCAGATGCTGGCAATTTGATCTCTGGTTCCTCTGCCTTTTCTAAAACCAGCTTGAACATCAGGAAGTTCCCGGTTCACGTATTGCTGAAGCCTGGCTTGGAGAATTTTGAGCATTACTTTACTAGCATATGAGATGAGTGCAATTGTGCAGTAATTTGAGCATTCTTTGCTATTGCCTTTCTTTGGGATTGGAATGAAAACTGAAACTTACCAGTTCTATGGCCACTGCTGAGTTTTCCAAATGTGCTGGCATATTGAGTGCAGCACTTTCAAAGCATCATCTTTCAGGATTTGAGACAGCTCAACTGGAATTCCATCACCTCCACTAGCTTTGTTCGTAGTGATGCTTTCCAAGGCCCACTTGACTTCACATTCCAAGATGTCTGGCTCTAGATGAGTGATGACACCATCATGATTATCTGGGTCGTGAAGATCTTTTTAGTACAGTTCTTCTGTGTATTCTTGCCATGTCTTCCTAATATCTTCTGCTTCTATTAGGTCCAGACCATTTCTGTCCTTTATCGAGCCCATCTTTGCATGAAATGTTCCTTTGGTATCTCTAATTTTCTTGAAGAGATCTCTAGTCTTTTCCATTCTGTTCTTTTCCTCTATTTCTTTGCATTGATCGCTGAAGAAGGCTTTCTTATCTCTTCTTGCTATTCTTTGGAACTCTGCATTCAGGTGCTTATATCTTTCCTTTTCTCCTTTGCTTTTCGCCTCTCTTCTTTTCACAGCTATTTGTAAGGCCTCCCCAGACAGCCATTTTGCTTTTTTGCATTTCTTTTCCATGGGGATGGTCTTGATCCCTGTCTCCCGTACAATGTCACGAACCTCATTCCATAGTTCATCAGGCACTCTATCTATCAGATCTAGGCCCTTAAATCTATTCCTCACTTCCACTGTATAATCATAAGGGATTTGATTTAGGTCATACCTGAATGGTCTAGTGGTTTTCCCTACTTTCTTCAATTTGAGTCTGAATTTGGCAATAAGGAGTTCATGATCTGAGCCACAGTCAGCTCCTGGCCTTGTTTTTGTTGACTGTATAGAGCTTCTCCATCTTTGGCTGCAAAGAATATAATCAATCTGATTTCGGTGTTGACCATCTGGTGATGTCCATGTGTAGAGTCTTCTCTTGTGTTGTTTGAAGAGGGTGTTTGCTATAACCAGTGCGTTCTCTTGGCAGAACCCTATTAGCCTTTACCATGCTTCATTCCTTATTCCAAGGCTAATTTTGCCTGTTACTCCAGGTGTTTCTTGACTTCCTACTTTTGCATTCCAGTCCCCTATAATGAAAAGGACATCTTTTTTGGGTGTTAGTTCTAAAAGGTCTTGTAGGTCTTCATAAAACCATTCAACTTCAGCTTCTTCAGCGTTACTGGTTGGGGCATAGACTTGGGTTATTGTAATATTGAATGATTTGCCTTGGAAACTAACAGAGATCATTCTGTCATTTTTGAGATTGCATCCAAGTACTGTATTTTGGACTCTTTTGTTGACCATGATGGCTACTCCATTTCTTCTAAGGGATTCCTGCCCACAGTTGTAGATATAATGGTCATCTGAGTTAAATTCACCCATTCCAGTCCGTTTTAGTTCGCTGATTCCTAGAATGTTGATGTTCACTCTTGCCATCTCCTGTTTGACCGCTTCCAATTTGCCTTGATTCATGGACCTAACATTCCAGGTTCCTATGCAATATTGCTCTTTACAGCATCAGACCTTGCTTCTATCACCAGTCACATGCACAACTGGGTATTGTTTTTCTTTGGCTCCATGCCTTCATTCTTTCTGGAGTTATTTCTCCACTCATCTCCAGTAGCATATTGGGCACCTACTGACCTGGGGAGTTCCTCTTTCAGTATCCTATCATTTTGCCTTTTCATACTGCTCATGGAGTCGCACGGAGTCGGACACGACTGAAGCAACTTAGCAGCAGCAGCAGCATGGAGTTCTCAAAGCAAGAATACTGAAGTGGTTTGCCATTCCCTTTTCTAGTGGACCACATTCTGTCAGACTTCTCCACCATGACCCGCCCATCTGGGGTTGCCCTGCGGGCATGGCTTAATTTCATTGAGTTAGGCAAGGCTGTGGTCTGTGTGATTAGATTGATTAGTTTTCTGTGATTATGGTTTCAGTGTGTCTGCCCTCTGATGCCTTCTCGCAACACTTATCATCTTACTTGAGTTTTTCTCTTACCTTGGACGTGGGGTATCTCTTCACTGCTCTTCCAGCAAAGCACAGCCGCTGCTCCTCGCCTTGGACAAGGGGGATCTCTTCACTGCCGCCCCTCCTTAACTTGAACATGGAGTAGCTCCTCTCCACGTTCCTCCAAAAGCTGTCACATATGTATAATGCTGCTTCTGCTGCTAAATCACTTCAGTCGTGTCCAACTCTGTGCAACTCCTCAGACAGCAGGCCACCAGGCTCCCCCGCACCTGCGTTTCTCCAGGCAAGAACCCTTGAGTGGGTTGCCATTTCCTTCAATGCATGAAAGTGAAAAGTGAGAGTGAAGTCACTCATTCGTGTCTGACTCTTAGCGACCCATGGACTGTAGCCCACCAGGCTCCTCCATCCATGAGATTTTCCAGGCAAGAGTGGTGGAGTGGGGTGCCATTGCCTTCTCTGACATGTGTAATGATAATGTCAGAAAAATGACATATTGAAATAATAATAACTGATAATTTCCCAAATCAATATCAGTCCCACACCACAGACTTGGCTTGCAAGAAATGTTAAAAGAAGTCCTTTAGAAAGAAGGAAAATAATATAGGTCAGAGTCTAGGGTCTACATAAATATCAAAAAATAAATAAAGGTAAAATGAAAACTTATTGTTTTATTCTTAATTTACTAACAGGAAACAGTTTGTTCAAAATAATAGCAAAGTATTAGGTAGTGTATGTATAAATGTAAAGCTATATCATATATATACTTATATATTATGTATCTATATATTATATATCTATATATATGCACACTTATATATAGTATATACACAAATTTGTGTATACTTAAATATAAGTAAGATGAATGAGAGCAATGATACAAGAGACTGGATGAAAGAATTAAGATTATTTTGTTAATAAAAGGTACCTACACTACCTGTGAAGTAATATAGTACTATTTGAAAGTAGACTTAGATTAATTGTAAATGTGCATTGCAGATTCTTGGGCCACCACTACAAAAAGTTAAGAAGATGTCTCACTTATATGCTAAGAAAGAAGAGGAAATAGTTTATATAAAATGCTTAGTTAAAACCACAAAAGGCAGAAAGAGTGAAAAACAAAAATAGAACCATGAACAAGAGCAACAAATGGAAAGCAATAAGCAATATGGTAAACATTAATCCAACTATATCAAAACACTTTGAATGTCAGTAATCTGAATGCACCAATTAAAAAACAGTGGTTGCACAAGTATATAAAAAAATAAGACCTAACTATTTTGTGAACAAAAAAAAAATCCACTTTATGTGTAAAGACAGATAGATTAAAAGAAAAAAATAGATGGATAAAAGTATACTAAAATAAAGAAAAGAGGAATAGCATTACTATCACACAGAGCAGACTTCAAAGAAAAAAGTTATCAGAGATAAAGAAGGACATTACATAATAATAAAGAGATCAATAATTTCAAGAAGATATAATAATCCTTAATATGTATGGATCTAACAAAAGAGTGTCAAACTGTATGAAGCAAAGCTAATAATATTACAAAGAGAAATAGAAGAATACATTGTCATAGTTGGAGATTTTAACATCCTTCTATTTAAAAGGAAAAGATCCAGAAATGGACAGAAAATCAGTAAAAGTGAAGGTGTTAGTTGCTCAGTTAGGTCCTACTCTGTTAAACCCCATGGACTGTAGACCACTAGGTTCCTCTGTGTGTGGAATTATCTAGGCAAGAATACTGGAGTGGGTAGCCATTCCCTTCTCCAGGGCATCTGCCCACCCCAGGGATTGAACCCAGGTCTCCTGCATTGCAAGCAGATTCTTTACTGTGTGTGCCACCATGGAAGCCCTGAAAATCAGTAAGGACACAGTTTAACTCAAAAAAGTTGTCAATCAACTAAATATAATTGACATCTACAAACTTCTTCATCCAACAAGAGCAGGACACACATTCTTCTCAAGCTTGCATGGAATATTCACCAAAATAGACAACATTGTGGTCCATAAACACACCCTAACAAATTAAAAAAAAAAAAAAAATAGAAATCATGCAATGTCTGCTTATGCACCACAGAGAAATTAAGCTAAAAATCACTAACAGAAAGAAAATCAAAAATCTCCAATATGAGGAGATTAAACAAACATTTCTAAATAACATCTGGGTGAAAGAAACATCTCAAAAATATTTTTTTTTATGTTTTGAATAAAAATGGAAGCCAAGCATTAATATTTGAGGAGATTCAGACGCTTACTCCTTGGAAGAAAAGTTATGTCCAACCTAGATAGCATTTTCAAAAGCAGAGACATTACTTTGCCGACTAAGGTCCGTCTAGTCAAGGCTATGGTTTTTCCTGTGGTCATGTATGGATGTGAGAGTTGGACTGTGAAGAAGGCTGTTGCTGCGATTCATGGGGTCGCAAAGAGTCGGACACGACTGAGCGACTGAACTGAACTGATAACATTGAATACCTATATTAGAAAATAACAAAGATCTAATCAATAATCTAATTTTTCACCTTAGGAAACTAGGAGAGACAAGAAGTTAAATCCAAAGTAAGTAGAAGAAAAGAAATTACATAAATTAGAACAGAAGTCAATGAAAATGAGAACAGAAAAATAGAGAAAAATTAATGAAACCAAGTGGTTTCTTTGAAAAGACCAATGAAATAAATAAGCCCCTATCATGCTAACTAAGAGAAAAAGAGAGGACACAAATTACTAATATCAGGAATTAATGAGAAGGCATCACTATAGATCCTATGGACATTAAAAGTATAGCTGAAGTTGAACGGTTCTATGAAGACCTACAAGACCTTTTAGAACTAACACCCAAAAAAGATGTTCTTTTCATTATAGGGAACTGGAATGCAAAAGTAGGAAGTCAAGAAACACCTGGAGTAACAGGCAAATTTGGCCTTGGAATAAGGAATGAAGCAGGGCAAAGACTAATAGAGTTTGGCCAAGAAAATGCACTGGTAATAGCAAACACTCTCTTCTAACAACACAAAAGAAGACTCTACACATAGACATCACCAGATGGTCAACACCGAAATCAGATTGATTATATTCTTTGCAGCCAAGATGGAGAAGCTCTATACAGTCAACAAAAACAAGAGCAGGAGCTGACTGTGGCTCAGACCATGAACTCCTTATTACCAAATTCAGACTCAAACTGCAGAAAGTAGGGAAAACCACTAGGCCATCCAGGTATGACCTAAATCAAATCCCTTCTGATTATACAGTGGAAGTGAGAAATAGATTTAAGGGCCTAGATCTGATAGATAGAGTGCCTGATGAACTATGGAATGAGGTTCGTGACATTGTACAGGAGACAGGGATCAAGACCATCCCCATGGAAAAGAAATGCAAAAAAGCAAAATGGCTGTCTGGGGANTGAAGTCAAGTGGGCCTTAGAAAGCATCACTATGAACAAAGCTAGTGGAGGTGATGGAATTTGAGTTGAACTGTTTCAAATCCTGAAAGATGATGCTGTGAAAGTGCTGCAGTCAATATGCCAGCACATTTAGAAAACTCAGCAGTGGCCACAGGGCTGGAAATGGTCCATTTTCATGGCAATGCCAAAGAATGCTCACACTACTGCACAATTGCACTCATCTCACATGCTAGTAAAGTAATGCTCAAAATTCTCCAAGCCAGGCTTCAGCAATACGTGAACCGTGAACTTCCAGATGTTCAAGCTGGTTTTAGAAAAGGCAGAGGAATCAGAGATCAAATTGCCAACATCCTCTGGATCATGGAAAAGCAAGAGAGTTCCAGAGAAACATCTATTTCTGCTTTATTGACTATGCCAAAACCTTTGACTGTGTGGATCACAATAAACTGTGGCAAATTCTGAAAGAGATGGGAATACCAGACCACCTGACCTGCCTCTTGAGAAATCTGTATGCAGGTCAGGAAGCAGCAGTTAGAACTGGACATGGAACAACAGACTGGTTCCAAATAGGAGAAGGAGTACATCAAGGCTGTATATTGTCACCCTGCTTATTTAACTTCTATGCAGAGTACATCATGAGAAATGCTGGACTGGAAGAAACACAAACTGGAATCAAGATTGCCGGGAGAAATATCAATAACCTCAAATATGCAGATGACACCACCCTTATGGCAGAAAGTGAAGAGGAACTAAAAAGCTTCTTGATGAAAGTGAAAGAGGAGAGCGAAAAAGTTGGCTTAAAGCTCAACATTCAGAAAACTGAGATCATGGCATCCAGTCCCATCACTTCATAGGAAATAGATGGGGAAACAGTGGAAACAGTGTCAGTCTTTATTTTGGGGGGCTCCAAAATCACTGTAGATGGTGACTGCAGTCATGATATTAAAAGACGCTTACTCCTTGGAAGAAAAGTTATGACCAACCTAGATAGCATATTCAAAAGCAGAGATGTTACTTTGCCGACTAAGGTCCGTCTAGTCAAGGCTATGGTTTTTCCTGTGGTCATATATGGATGTGAGAGTTGGACTGTGAAGAAGGCTGAGCACTGAAGAATCGATGCTTTTGAACTGTGGTGTTGGAGAAGACTCTTGAGAGTCCCTTGGACTGCAAGGAGATCCAACCAGTCCATTCTGAAAGAGATCAGCCCTGGGATTTCTTTGGAAGGAATGATGCTAAAGCTGAAACTCCAGTACTTTGGCCACCTGATGCAAAGAGTTGACCCATTGGAAAGCACTCTGATGCTGAGAGGGATTGGGGGCAGGAGGAGAAGAGGACCACAGGATGAGATGGCTAGATGGCATCACTGACTCGATGGACGTGAGTCTGAGTGAACTCCGGGAGTTGGTGATGGACAGGGAGGCCTGGTGTGCTGTGATTCATGGGGTCGCAAAGAGTCGGACACAACTGAGTGACTGAACTGAACTGAACTGAAGGAATGTTTGAACAAATTTATACCCACAAGTTGGTAACCTAGTGAAATGAACCAATTTTCTGAAACACACATCCTGCCAAAACTAACAAAGTGAAAATGAAAGTAAAGTCGCTCAGTCATGTCCGACTCTTTGTGACCCCGTAACTGTAGCCCACCAAGCTCCTCCGTCCATGGGATTCTCCAGGCAAGAATACTGGAATTGATTGTCATTTCCTTCTTCAGGGGATCTTCCTGACCCAGGGATAGAACCCAGGTCTCCTGCATTGCAGACAGATGCTTTATCCTCTGAGCCACCAGGGAAGCCCATCTAGCAAAGAATAAGTAAATAAATCTGAATAGCCCTGTATCTTTTCAGTTCAGTTCATTTCAGTCGCTCAGTTGTGTCTGACTCTTTGTGACCCCATGAACTGCAGCACGCCAGGCCTCCCTGTCCATCACCAACTCCCGGAGTTCACTCAGACTCACGTTCATCGAGTCCGTGATGCCATCCAGCCATCTCATCCTCGGTCGTCACCTTCTCCTCCTGCCCCCAATCCTTCCCAGCATCAGAGTCTTTTCCAATGAGTCAACTCTTTGCATGAGGTGGCCAAAGTACTGGAGTTTCAGCTTTAGCATCATTCTAGGCCTATTCAATTGAATCAATAATTAATAACCTTTAAAACAGAAAGCTCCAGGCCAAATGAGTTCACTGGTCAATACTACCAAACACCAAAGGAAGAGATTATGCTGATCCTATACAATCTATTTATAAGAAAGATGCAGAGGGAATAATTTATAACTTATTCTATGAAGCCAGCATTACCTTATAGCAAAACCAGACAAAGAGATTACAAGAAAAGAAAGTTACACACCAATATTTCTCATGAAAAATAGATGCAAAAATCCTCAACAAAATATAAGCAAGTTTAATCCAACAGTGTGTATAAAGAATCATATACTACAAACATGCAGGATTTTCCCCAGATTTGCAAGGGTGATTCATTATTCAAAAATCAAGTATGTGATTCATATTGTATGCGTACTCACTCGTGTCCAACTCTTTGTGACCTTATGGACTATAGCCCACCAGGCTACGCTCTCCATAGGATTTCCCAGGCAAGAACACAGGAGTGGGTTGCCATTCTCTTCTCCAAGGTATCTTTCTGACCCAGGAATCAAACCTGGGTCTCCAGCATTACAGGCAGATTAAAGTTTTGACAAAACCAACAGTCATTCACAATAAAAATTCTCAGTAAACTAGAACTTGAAGTGAACTGCATAAGGGTTGGAAACTCAAAGCTTCCCCACTAAGACCAGGTACAAGGAAAGATCTTCCCACTCAGCATTCCTTTTCTACATCGTAGTGGAAGTATTGTACAATGTTATGAGAAAAGTAAAGAGAATATAGATTGAGAAAAAAGAAATAAAACTTATTTATGGATGGCGTAATCATCTACATAGAAAATTCAAAAAATTTGACAATAAAACTCTTGAAACTAGTAAGCAATCATCGTAAAGTTGTAGGATATGAGGTTAATATACAAAAGGCAATTATTTTGCTCTATAGCAGTGATAAACAAGTGGAATTTTAACTATGTAACCAAATGCTATTTACATTAGTACACCCCATATGAAATTGACATAATGCTAAAAAATGTATATACAGAACCTACATGAGAAAAACAGAAACTCTGATAGGTGAAATCAAAGAAGGATTAAATAAATGAAGTGATATCCTATGCTCATGTATGGGGAAACTGTTTTTGCTTTCACAGAAGACCTACATTAGCATAGAAATTATCTCTTATCTTCAGTTATGTTTTCCACTGTTTGAGTTACCCACAGTCAACTACAGTTAGAAAATATTAAATGAAAAATTCCAGAGATAAACAATTTATAACTTTAAATTGCACCCCATTTTGAGTCACATGATGAAATCACATGCCTACTCAC
This sequence comes from Cephalophus harveyi, assembly GCA_006410635.1. Classification (NCBI taxonomy): domain Eukaryota; kingdom Metazoa; phylum Chordata; class Mammalia; order Artiodactyla; family Bovidae; genus Cephalophus; species Cephalophus harveyi. Next base: position 248,015 of record SJYT01021481.1, read on the forward strand.
TCTGTCCCATTCCAGGATGCGATTCATCCCTTTGTCTAGTATATCCGCATCTATACTTTAACAGATTCATCTGTTAAAGTATAGAGAAGTATACAGAGGGTTTGAGTGCACCCACACTTTTAGACATTCCCTACGGGTCTTGAAACATATCCCCAAGAGATGAGGGAGAATTACTATACCTGTTTTTGCTAACTGAAAGCAATCCAAAGAGGAGTTTCACTTTTACAGAAAAAGCTGTCACCTTACTATCTTTCTTAAGAGCAAAGTGACAGAAGGCAAATGACATATCTTCTTGTTCATGTTTGAATTATCAAATGTTCTAATGTTGACTTGTTTAGTAAGTAGAAAAGTCCATTTCTATTTCAAGGCACATATAATTTACTCTGCACAATCGATAATGAGGCAGCCTATCACTGGCTTTTCATGTAAAAGTTAACACTAAAAAAATTCTACCAGAATCTAAGACTATCCAAAATACAAAATGACCATGAATTTTTAACATGTGATATTTCAAGAGAACAGTTTACTACTATAAAGTAGCTGTATCTATATTTCTTTAATAGACAGGGAAACATACTCAGACTTCATATCCTAGGTGACACAGCAGATAATTACCAATTATTAGACTCAAGATATGCTTCCCTGTAGCTCAGATGGTAAAGCATCTGCCTACAATGCAGGACACCCGGGTTTGATCCCTGGGTCAGGAAGATCCCCTGGAGAAGGAAATGGCAACCCACTCTAGTATTCTTGCCTGGAGATTCTCATGGATGGAGGAGCCTGGTGGGCTACAGTCTGTGGGTTCGCAAAGAGTTGGACACAACTCAGTGACTTCACTTTTTATACCTCTAGACTCAAGATATTCCATATAGGTTGATCTTGGTTTAAGACTATGTTATCAAAGCCCATACAGTTATGTGATATGCTTTTCCATTTTCATTTATCTAATCTTGTTCTTCTGCTTAAGATCTTTTTGTGGTACTAATTAGTCTTTTCCCCAGATAATTCTTTGTTTTTTCCTCACTGTTTAAGTATTAATGTTTGATATTAATTAGGAACTTAAGCTCATAAATGTTTTCATGATGATTAGGAAATAAAGCTCTTAAGTAAATTGTCTATAAGACAAGTCTCAGCTCTGGGAGCAAAGTCAACAAACTTTGAGTGATATATTCAGGGTAGCAAATATAAGCAAGTACAAATAACAAGTGCTGTTCTCAGTTGTACAATGTGTTCATGTACAAAATTTGACTAAAATCTTCCTGAAAGGAAGATCTGTTGGGAAATTTGTGCATGTTTTCAGAGACTTGACTTCAGATAACTATAAAAACAGAGTGTGTGTGCGAGTGTTCAACTTAAAACATGCAGTCAGAATCTAAATGGCACAAAATAACTAAAATCAAGAACTGAATTTGGCAGCAATATGTCGATGTGATGCTATAGCTATTTGTGACAAAAGCAATTCAGAAGAGTCTTTTAAAGTGAAGAGGTCTGGATATCAATTTGTATTGCTAGATAGTTAAAATAAGGTACGATATTCTAAGGATAAAGGTATGATATTATATGGTAGTTTAAAGAATTGAAGGACATTTATTGGGCTCCAGTTTTGCTTGTTTTTTCCCCAGATTTTGTGGAAGGTACTTTATTAAATTGACATATCCTATAAAGAGGAAATGTGGTAAAATATTCCTGGTGGATAGTAGCTTGACTTTTAAAAAAAATTTCCTTAGTTATCTACCTGATAGACTGTGTTCTAAAATTGTTGTTACTGCCACATTTAAAGTGTATGCTTTAAACTCAGTTCTGTTAAGATTTTAACTGCCTTATTTCAAGTTACGGCAAACTTTAAAAAATTTCTTTCTGTCAGAAAGCAGATAGAACATAGGCTTGTGCTTCGTTCTTACATGATAATATACACGTTTCAATGCCATTCTCCCAAATCATCCCACCCTCTCCCTCTCCCACAGAGTCCAAAAGTCCGTTCTATACATCTGTGTCTCTTTTGCTGTCTCACATACAGGGTCATCACTGCCATCTTTCTAAATTCCATATATATGTGTCAGTATACTGTATTCGTGTTTTTCTTTCTGGCTTACTTCACTCTGTATAATAGGTTCCAGTTTCATCCATCTCATTAGAACAGATTCAAATGAATTCTTTTTAATGGCTGAGTAATACTCCATTGTGTATCTGTACCACAGCTTTCTTATCCATTCATCTGCTGATGGACATCTAGGTTGTTTCCATGTCCTGGCTATTATAAACAGTGCTGCAATGAACATTGGGGTACATGTGTCTCTTTCAATTCTGGTTTCCTCGGTGTGTATGCCCAGCAGTGGGATTGCTGGGTCATAAGGCAGTTCTATTTGCAGTTTTTTAAGGAATCTCCACACTGTTCTCCATAGTGGCTGTACTAGTTTGCATTCCCACCAGCAGTGTAAGAGGGTTCCCTTTTCTCCACACCCTCTCCAGCATTTATTGCTTGTAGACTTTTGGATCGCAGCCATTCTGACTGGTGTGAAATGGTACCTCATTGTGGTCTTGATTTGCATTTCTCTGATAATGAGTGATGTTGAGCATCTTTTCATGTGTTTGTTAGCCATCCGTATGTCTTCTTTGGAGAAATGTCTGTTTAGTTCTTTGGCCCATTTTTTGATTGGGTCGTTTATTTTTCTGGAATTGAGCTGCATGAGTTGCTTGTATATTTTTGAGATTAGTTGTTTGTCAGTTGCTTCATTTGCTATTGTTTTCTCCCATTCAGAAGGCTGTCTTTTTACCTTGCTTATAGTTTCCTTTGTTGTGCAGAAGCTTTTAATTTTAATTAGATCCCATTTGTTTATTTTTGCTTTTATTTCCAGTATTCTGGGAGGTGGATCATAGAGGATCCTGCTGTGATTTATGTCGGAAAGTGTTTTGCCTATGTTCTCCTCTAGGAGTTTTATAGTTTCTGGTCTTACGTTTAGATCTTTAATCCATTTTGAGTTTATTTTTGTGTGTGGTGTTAGAAAGTGATCTAGTTTCATTCTTCTACAAGTGGTTGACCAGTTTTCCCAGCACCACTTGTTAAAGAGATTGTCTTTACTCCATTGTATATTCTTGCCTCCTTTGTCGAAGATAAGGTGTCCATAGGTGTGTGGATTTATCTCTGGGCTTTCTATTTTGTTCCATTGATCTATATTTCTGTCTTTGTGCCAGTACCATACTGTCTTGATGACTGTGGCTTTGTAGTAGAGCCTGAAGTCAGGCAAGTTGATTCCTCCAGTTCCATTCTTCTTTCTCAAGATTGCTTTGGCTATTCGAGGTTTTTTGTATTTCCATACAAATCTTGAAATTATTTGTTCTAGTTCTGTGAAAAATACCGCTGGTAGCTTGATAGGGATTGCATTGAATCTGTAGATTGCTTTGGGTAGTATACTCATTTTCACTATATTGATTCTTCCGATCCATGAACATGGTATATTTCTCCATCTATTAGTGTCCTCTTTGATTTCTTTCATCAGTGTTTTATAGTTTTCCATATATAGGTCTTTAGTTTCTTTAGGTAGATATATACCTAAGTATTTTATTCTTTTTGTTGCAATGGTGAATGGAATTGTTTCCTTAATTTCTTTTTCTACTTTCTCGTTATTAGTGTATAGGAATGCCAGGGATTTCTGTGTGTTGATTTTATATCCTGCAACTTTACTATATTCATTGATTAGCTCTAATAATTTGCTGGTGTAGTCTTTAGGATTTTCTATGTAGAGGATCATGTTATCTGCAAACAGTGAGAGTTTTACTTCTTCTTTTCCAATTTGGATTCCTTTTATTTCTTTTTCTGCCCTGATTGCTGTGTTTGATACAGGATACAGGATGCTTGGGGCTGGTGCATGGGGATGATCCAGAGAGATGATATAGGGTGGGAGGTGGGAGGGGGATTCAGAATTGGGAACTAATATACACCCATGTTGGATTCATGTCAATGTATGGCCAAACCAATACGGTATTGTAAAGTAAAATAAAGTAAAAATAAAATTAAAAAAAAAAAAAAGAATGAAGCACCAGCATATGTTTGATACAGGATACAGGATGCTTGGGGCTGGTGCACAGGGATGATCCAGAGAGAGGATATAGGGTGGGAGGTGGGAGGGGGATTCAGGATTGGGAGCTCGTATACACCCGTGGTGGATTTGTGTCAATGTATGGCAAAACCAATACGGTATTGTAAAGTAAAATAAAGTAAAAATAAAATTAAAAAAAAAAAGAAATAGAAGGAAAAAATATAAAGGAAAGAATAGAAATTTCTTCAAGAAAATGAGAGCTACCAAGGGAACATTTCATGCAAAGATGGGCACAATAAAGAACAGAAATGGTATGAATCTAACAGAAGCAAAAGATATTAAGGAGAGGCAAGAATACACAGAAGAACTGTACAAAAAAGATCTTAATGACCCAGATAACCAATGATGTGATCACTCACCTAGAGCCAGAGATCCTGGAATGTAATGTCAAGTGGGCCTTAGGAAGCATCACTATGAACAAAGCTAGTGGAGGTGATGGAATTCCAGTTGAGCTATTTCAAATCCTTTAAGATGATGCTGTAAAAATGTTGCACTCAGCATGCCAGTAAACTTGGAAAACTCAGCAGTGGCCACAGGACTAGAAACGGTCAGTTTTCATTCCAGTCCCAAAGAGAGGCAATGCCAAAAAATGTTCAAACTATCACACATAGCATTCATCTCACATGCTAGCAAAGTAATGCTCAAAATTCTCCAAGCCAGGCTTTAACAGTATGTGAACCATGAACTTCCAGATGTTCAAGCTGGTTTTAGAAAAGGCAAGGAGCCAAAGTGCCAATATCCATTGGATATTAGAAAAAAACGAGATAGTTTCAGAAAAACATCTAATTCTGATTCATTGATTACACCAAAGCCTTTTACTATGTAGATCACAGCAAACTGTAGTAAACCCTGCAAGAGGTAGAAATACCAGACCATTTGACCTGCCCCCTGAGGAATCTGTATTCAGGTCAATAAGCAACTGTTAGAACTGAATATGGAACAATGGACTGATTCCAAATTAGGAAAGGAGTATGCCAAGGCTGTATTTTGTTTCTCTTCTTATTTACCTTCTATGCAGAGTCCATCATGCAAAATGCAGGCTGGAGGGAGCACAAGCTGGAATCAAGATTGTGGGAAAATATCAGTAACCTCAGATATGCAGATGACCACCATTGTGGCAGAAATCAAAGAGGAGCTAAAAAGCCCTTGATGAAAGTGAAAGAGGAGAGTGAAAAAGCTGGCATAAAACTCAGCATTCAAAAAATGAATATCATAGCATCCAATACCTTCACTTCATGGCAATTAGATGGACAAACAATGGATACAGTGACAAGCTTTATTTTCTTGTCCTCCAAAGTCAGTGCAGTTGGTGGCTGCAGCATGCAGTTAAGACACTTGCTCCTCAGAAGAAAAATTATGACAGAGCAAACAGCATGTTAAAAAGCAGAGATATTACTTTGCCAACAAAGGTCTGTCTAGTCAGAGCTATGGTTTTTCTAGTAGTCACGTGTGGATGTGACAGTTGGACCATAAAGAAGGCTGAATGCTGAAGAACTGAGGCTTTTGAACTATGTTGTTGGAGAAGACTCTTGAGAGTTCACTGGACTGCAGCATATGAAACAAGTCAATCCTAAAGTCAATCAGTCCTAAATATTCATTAGAAAGATTGATGCTGAAGCTGAAACTCCAATACTTTGGCCATCTGAAGCAAATAACTGGCTCATTGAAAAAGACCATGATGCTGGGAAAGATTGAAAGCAGCAGGAGAAGGGGACGGTAGTTGGATGGCTTCAGTGGCTCAATGGACATGAGTTTGAGCAAGCTTGGAGAATTGGTGATGGACAAGGAAGACTAGTGTGTTGCAGTCCAAGGGGTCACAGAGTTGGACACGACTGAGTGACTGAACTGAACTGAATCATCCGTTAAATATACTATTAAGTATAATACTTTCTTTGTGCCTAGGTATAATGTAAATAACATATTATATTGCTTTCAAATTTGTCAGCCAACATGTACCTTAATGTGGAAAAATCTTTAAGAAAACTAATATGTGTTTTCAGGAGAAGAAGATATAAGGAATAAAAAATCCTAAAAAGAAAAAAAAAAAAAGAAAGCAGATAGATTAAAATTTCTGATCAGAAACTTATGTAATAGTGAAGGTTATTGACTTATGGTTTAAAATAAATAGAACAAGTTACAGAAAAGTTGGTTCAGATATGCCACTTGCACTAAAGGAACGAGTTGTAGATAATCTAATCTCAGTGGCATGTTTTATGTCTTTAGTAGAATTGCATGAACATCTCAAAAAAATTAAAAATCAATGAACATTTAGTTAGAAGTACAAGTAATTTTTACATAGTGTTTTATCTGCTTTCTTAGAAATGTCATTAATTTTTTTTTCAGTAAATATGATGACAGCACTTGAATTGCTCCCATATTTGTAGAAATGTGGTATTGCTGTCTAATCAGCATGGGAGTTTAATGCATTTTGTCATAATAATTTTATAACATTCTATAAATATTATTATTATTCATTAGTAGAGACTAACCTTGTTTTAGATTATTTCCAGAAAACTCATATTAAGGAAAATTATTGTATATTTATATGCATTATTATTATATTTCCAAATGTACATCTATTAATTCTAGGGAAATATTTTGGATTCCACAATGCTCTAAATTCTAAAAAAAAAAAGCTGAAATTGATATATTCATATCTTTCAAAAGAGTACAAACCAATATAAAGAAAAATTTATTTGTGAATTGACAATTTTCATAGCCACATTTTATTTGTAAAAACTTAAAATCTGTAGAAAGTTCAATCTTATATCTCTATCCTTTCCACAAGCACGCCTTGCCACTGCCTTTCTAGGTCACTACCCATATGGTCTCTGCTTTAGAAATTTAGAAAAAAGTATGTAATGGTTTGAAAAGTGAAATGGTCAGAGGTTCAATTTAAATACATTTTCATTGCAATAAATTTACCATATATTTTCTTATATCATTTGTCATGAAGTACCTGTTGTCATGTAGCAAAACAAGAAGAGAGAAGGAAAGAAAATCAACATCCATTTTGACAGGCGAGATTACATGTTAAAGTTGGACTAACCAGTAGAAAACCATTCACTGAGCAAAGCTTTAAATTCCTTGAGATTTAAGAGCTACAAATTATATAAGGTCTTGTAATCAAATTGCCAACATCTGCTGGATAATTGAAAAAGCAAGAGAGTTCAAGAAAAACATAAAAAAAAAAAGCTGAAATTGATATATTCATATCTTTCAAAAGAGTACAAACCAATATAAAGAAAAATTTATTTGTGAATTGACAATTTTCATAGCCACATTTTATTTGTAAAAACTTAAAATCTGTAGAAAGTTCAATCTTATATCTCTATCCTTTCCACAAGCACGCCTTGCCACTGCCTTTCTAGGTCACTACCCATATGGTCTCTGCTTTAGAAATTTAGAAAAAAGTATGTAATGGTTTGAAAAGTGAAATGGTCAGAGGTTCAATTTAAATACATTTTCATTGCAATAAATTTACCATATATTTTCTTATATCATTTGTCATGAAGTACCTGTTGTCATGTAGCAAAACAAGAAGAGAGAAGGAAAGAAAATCAACATCCATTTTGACAGGCGAGATTACATGTTAAAGTTGGACTAACCAGTAGAAAACCATTCACTGAGCAAAGCTTTAAATTCCTTGAGATTTAAGAGCTACAAATTATATAAGGTCTTGTAATCAAATTGCCAACATCTGCTGGATAATTGAAAAAGCAAGAGAGTTCAAGAAAAACATCTATTTCTGCTTTATTGACTGTGCCAAAGCCTTTGATTGTGTGGATCACAATAAACTGTGGAAAATTCTGAAAGAGAAGGGAATACCAGATCACCTGACCTGCCTCTTGAGAAACCTATATGTAGGTCAGGAAGCAATAGTTAGAACTGGACATGGAGCAGCAGACTGGTTCCAAATAGGAAAAGGAATATGTCAAGGCTGTATATTGTCACCCTGCTTATTTAACTTATGCAGAGTACATCATGAGAAACGCTGGACTGGAAGAAGTGCAAGCTGGAATGAAGATTGCCAGGAGAAATATTAATAACCTCAGATATGCAGATGACACCACCCTTATGGGAGAAAGTGAAGAGGAACTAAAAAGTCTCTTGATGAAAGTGAAAGAGGAGAGTGAAAAAGTTGGCTTAAAGCTCAACATTCACAAAACGAAGATCATGGCATCCAGTCCCATCACTTCATGGGAAATAGATGGGGAAACAGTGTCAGACTTTATTTTTATTTTTTTTTTGGCTCCAAAATCACTGCAGATGGTGATTGCAGCCATTAAAGTAAAAGATGCTTACTCCTTGGAAGGAAAGTTATGACCAACCTAGACAGCCTATTCAAAAGCAGAGACAATACTTTGCCAACAAAGGTCCGTCTAGTCAAGGCTATGGTTTTTCCTGTGGTCATGTATGGATGTGAGAGCTGGACTGTGAAGAAAGCTGAGCGCCAAAGAGTTGATGCTTTTGAACTGTGGTGTTAGAGAAGACTCTTGAGAGTCCCTTGGACTGCAAGGAGATCCAACCAGTCCATTCTAAAGGAAATTAGTTCTAGGTGTTCATTGGAAGGACTGATGCTGAAGCTGAAACTCCAATACTGTGGCCACCTCATGTGAAGAGTTGACTCATTGGAAAAGACCCTGATGCTGGGAGGGCTTGGGGGCAGGAGAAGGGGATGACAGAGGATGAGATGGCTGGATGGCATCACTGATTCTATGGACGTGAGTCTGAGTGAACTCCAGGAGTTGGTGATGGACAGGGAGGCCTGGTGTGCTGCGATTTATGGGGTTGCAAAGAGTCAGACACAACTGAGCAACTGAACTGACTGAAAGTTATTTTAATTAAAGCATTTGCACACTAACATTTAATATATTGATTATAAATAATTGTTTCCTAATTATTGAAAGACCAAGACTTCAGACTGTGAGGAGACCCTCAGTTTGTAATTTACTAAAACTGTTACAGATAGTCTCTTGAATTTTTGTACCTATGCTCACATGCCTGTACTACAATACCACACATTAGGAAAGCAAAACTTTCATTGTGAGAATTTAGACATGCTCAAAAGTATCATACATAATTTCAGTTCAGATAAATATCTGTAGATTTATATATTTTAAAGCTTTTGTGGGCCACCGGGGAAGAAGCTTTAGAGAAATAAAACAGAACTCCAGTTAATTAAGAATATTTTATGTGACAATCCTTCTACTAATAAATAGCTTTCCTCTGCCCTCTCTGTATGGTAGAGTTATCTACAGATAATTCTTTTTGGAAAGGCTACTGTTGCCCCAGGACTATGAAGATTTTGATTCATTTTTCACTCTCTCTCTCTCTACATGATAAATGTCTTTTTATTTTCAAACAATTACCTTGTAATTGTGATATGTCTTGAGTAAAATGCTTTGACTAAAGTTGAGAAAATAACTATTTTATATGTAAAAAATACCAAGAAGCATTCAAATTAGTATTTAATTTATTTATTATTATTTTTATTTAATTTATTTATTATTAGTTATTTTTATTTAATTTATTTATTATTAGTTATTTTTATTTAATTTATTTATTATTAGTATTTAATTTGGTATTTAAAAAGTTAATCATGTCTGGCTAACTTTTCATACATGTGCTCTTTTCTTTTTAATTTATGAGACTATGAGAATACTTGAATCCACTACCTCACAATCACCTAAATATTTTCCCTCTATTTTGATATTCCCACTATGAATGACTTAAGGATTTTTTAGTGGTGGTAATAGTCATCTTTGTTGTAGGTATATACTAATATGTTTTTTCAATTATATCTTAAAGGAATAGAACCAATACTATTAATAGATTATATAATAATGTGAATTTCTTCCACTTTTACTCAACTATAATTTCTTGAAGTTGAGATAAATGGTGGCATTGTATTCTTTATATCAAACATCTCAGATTGTAGCCTCTTATTTATATCACAGAGTCTAGTAACTATATCTGATCACACTGGGACAGTTACCTTTAGTTGTAGTAATTGGGCTTCCTGAAAACATCTTGATTTCTTCAAACTTCAGTATACCCAAAAAGTGTGTTAGTACATTAAAATTATTAATTAGTGCANAAACATCTCAGATTGTAGCCTCTTATTTATATCACAGAGTCTAGTAACTATATCTGATCACACTGGGACAGTTACCTTTAGTTGTAGTAATTGGGCTTCCTGAAAACATCTTGATTTCTTCAAACTTCAGTATACCCAAAAAGTGTGTTAGTACATTAAAATTATTAATTAGTGCAGGACAGATGAAGATATACAGTTGAAGGAATGGGTAGCTTCCAATACTAAAATTCTTATTTTCTCAAAAATATTAATAGGTTAGTTTAATTGAATAGCATTTTGAACTTGTTAGCCCTAAGGTTTCAGGATCTGATTAGCACATTTAAATTTTAAATATTTCAAGGTGTTATTGACTGAGGAAAAAAAGCACAACTTGAGTGTTTGAGTTAAGTTTTATTTGGGGCAAAATGAATATAACTCTGGAGGCAGCATTTCAGATAGCTCTGAGAAACTTCTGTGGAAGTAGCGGGGAGGTCAGTATATATGTGCTTTTGGTGAAAGGAAGGGTGGTCCATGCAGTCAAGCACATGTTTTCTGCAGAAGGTTGCTGTACTCTTGTGTAGGCTACTGCCAGTCAAGAGGAGCAGATGTTTCCATGGATGATTTTAGTGCTTTTCTATATATGAGGAAATGCAAGAATTAGGCTCATGAAATCTTCTAAAAATGGCTGTCTGAAGACGTGTTCTGCCATGTTTTCTCATAGCACAGAGTACCTCATTCCTGACCTCCACCCTGAATTCTTTTCATGGGGCATTGAAGGTTGAAGGCTGCAGTGGCTAATCTTGTAAAGGTAGATGGCAAGAGCCAATTTTTAGTTGGAAATATTAAATTATAAACCAAAATAAATTTCAAATGAATGGGATTAGAGATACTTCGGTATAATGGATGACAATCTAAGAAGGACCATAAGAATTAACTTACATGTTCTTGGACCATCAAAGGCAAATAAAGACTTCCTTAGATGATCCTCTGACTTCTTTGCTCATTTTATTCTTCTAATGCTGTTTTTTAAATAATGCTATTTTTTGTTTCTGTGTTGTTTTTCTCTGACTTTGCCATCTTCTACCTGTCCTTCCCCTTTAATGAAAACTTTATGAATTTTAATGTCTCACTCACTTTCACTTTGCCCAAAGCTATCATATACAATATGCACAGTTATTTTGATTTTCCTTGTGTAAAATCACTATATTATAATTCAGTGATATATTTTTATGAATTCACTTAAATACATGTTTTTCAGTCTTAAAACATGTTTTCATATGCCAGGTTCACAAATTTTCTTGCCTGAAAGCAAGAAGATACTGGCTTAGTTCCTAATAGTTGGCAGGTTTATAATAGCTGAATTTACACTACACTGCTTCCAAAAGGATCATGGGGGAAAAAAAGAAACATGCTATTTGACACCTGCTGTGGTGATAATAGATTTTAGGCTGAGGAAAATTTAAAATACATTTATATTTTATAAATATATAAAAATACATTTATATTTTTTAAAAAATTGAAGTAGAGTTGACTACTTGATGACTTGTCTTGTATCTATGGATAGGATTCCTTACACCATAAGCATGTGGGTAAATGCTGCAGTCAACCTGTACAATGTTTCCTTGTCGTAATGGTGTGGAATGGGGTATTTATATTTACCATTAAAATTACTTTCAGTTGCAGATTTTAATTTTTAAAATGTGTTAAATTCTCCAAACCATTTAAAAATTTTAAAACCTTTATTTAAATATACACATTTCAAAATTTATGTTTCTGCTGGAATATACGAAGAGCTTGGAAGTCATCACTTCTACTCTTCTATCAATGAAAAAAGCTAAAGTAACTGAAATCGACAACTCTTCTTAGATACATCAGAGAATCAAAATTACATGACAAAGTGCCACCCCTAAAACCAGAGAGACAGGGAACTACAGAAAAACCTAACTTATTAGGAACAAAAGAAATTGACAAGGTAGTTGATGAACTATTGGTGGCTTCCTGTGAAGTAGCTTAAGTATTAAAAACTCCCAGGTATTCAGCTCTCACTGTCACTGTGATTATTTTTAACTCCAGGGGTTCTTCCCGTTTCCCAGGGTGAAGATCTGAGAAACCTCACTTATGCTTCCAGTAAGAAAAGGGTAAATTTGACCCATGTGGAATATTCTCATGGTATGAATGTAGTCACATGAGTGAACCCAGACAAGACCAATACAAGAACCATGCAGTCAAACTATATCTTTGTGGAAAAAATATATATATATATTGTTTGAAGTCACTAAGTTTTGGAGTAGTTTCTTATACAGCAAGAAAAAGCCAACATGTGTCCTCACCTTTCCTCTCTTTGAATTGTCTGGAGCATGAATATTTTTTGACCTATAATCTGTTGTCTCAAGGAAAAATAATTCCTCATGGATAAAGTCTTGTTTCAAATATTATTTTAGTATCGTTTCTTTTGCTTCATATTATACTTTAAAAATTTAGCCCTGATTTTGCATACATTTATACTCTGGTGACTCAGAGGTTAAAGCATCTGCCCCCAATGCGGGAGATCCGGGTTCGATCCCTGGGTTGGGAAGATCCCCTGGAGAAGGAAATGGCAACCCACTCCAGTATTCTTGCCTGGAGAATCCCATGGATGGAGAAGCCTAGTAGGTTACAGTCCATGGGGTCGCAAAGAGTCGGACACGACTGAGCGACTTCACCACCATATATTTTTTTTAAATTGAAGTAGAGTTGATTACTTGATGACTCAGTGGGTAAAGAATCCACCTGCAATGCAGGAGACACAGGAAACATTTGTTCAGTCCCTGCATCTGGAAGATCCCCTGGAGGAGGAAACAGCAACCCATTCCAGTATTCTTGCCTAGAAAATTCCATGGACAGAGGAGCCTGCAGGGATATAGTGCATGGGGTTGCAAAGAGTCAGACACGACTTATTGACTAAACAGAAGAAACAGCAATATTCCATTTTAATTCATTATAAAACATTGACTATAATACCTTTCTGTACATTATATCCTTGTATCTTGCTATTTTTTATGCCTACTATGGGCTCAATAAAGGACAGAAATGGTATGGACCTAACAGAAGCAGAAGATATTAAGAAGAGATGGCAAGAATACACAGAAAAACTGTACAAAAAGGATCTTCACCACCCAGATAATCACGATGGTGTGATCACTCATCTAGAACCAGACATCTTGGAATGTGAAGTCAAGTGGGCCTTAGAAAGCATCACTACGAACAAAGCTAGTGGAGGTGATGGAATTCCAGTTGAGCTGTTTCAAATCCTGAAAGATGATGTTGTGAAAGTGCTGCACTCAGTATGCCAGCAAATTTAGAAAACTCAGCAGTGGCCACAGGACTTGAAAAGGTCAGTTTTCATTCCAATCCCAAAGAAAGGCAATGCCAAAGAATGCTTAAACTACTGCACAATTGCATTCATCTCACACACTTGTCCGGGGGGCTCAGTAGGGCTGCCTGGGGCTGGCCCCCTTGCCTTTGAGGTCTTGTGGCTATTGCAGTCATAATGGAGGATGCTTTGTAGCTCTCCTTTGGGGGCAGGCTGGCTGTTTTTACCAGCCACCAAGTGAAACAACAACGGGGCTTCCCTGGTGGCTCAGAGGTTAAAGCCATTGGAGGTCTGCCTCCAATGCGGGAGACCCTGGTTCAATCCCTGGGTCGGGAAGATCCCCTGGAGAAGGAAATGGCAATCCACTCCAGTATTCTTGCCTGGAGAATCCCATGGATGGAGAAGCCTAGTAGGTTACAGTCCACGGGGTCGCAAAGAGTCTGACACGACTAAGTGACTTCACCTTCACCTTCACACACTAGTAAAGTAATGCTCAAAATTCTCTAGGCTAGGCTTCAGCAATACGTGAACCGTGAACTTCCTGATGTTCAAGCTGGTTTTAGAAAAGGCAGAGGAACCAGAGATCAAATTGCCAACATCCACTGGATCATCAAAAAAGCAAGAGAGTTTCAGAAAAACATCTATTTCTGCTTTATTGACTATGCCAAAGCCTTTGACTGTGTGGATCACAATAAACTGGGGAAAATTCTGAAAGAGATGGGAATACCAGACCACCTGACCTGCCTCTTGAGAAATCTGTATGCAGGTCAGGAAGCAACAGTTAGAACTGGACATAGAACAACAGACTGGTTCCAAATAGGAGAAGGAGTACATCAAGGCTGTATATTGTCACCCTGCTCATTTAACTTAGGCAGAGTACATCATGAGAAACACTGGACTGGAAGAAGCACAAGCTGGAATAAAGATTGCCAGGAGAAATATCAATAACCTCAGATATGCAGATGACACCACCCTTATGGCAGAAAGTGAAGAGGAACTAAAAAGCCTCTTGATGAAAGTGAAAGAGGAGGGTGAAAAAGTTGGCTTAAAACTCAACATTCACAAAACGAAGATCATGGCATCCAATCCCATCACTCTATGGGAAATAGATGGAGAAACAGTGGAAACAGTGTCAGACTTTATTTTGGGGGGCTCCAAAATCACTGCAGATGGTGACTGCAGCCATGAAATTAAAAGACGCTTACTCCTTGGAAGAAAAGTTATGACCAACCTAGATAGCATATTCAAAAGCAGAGACATTACTTTGCTGACTAACGTCTGTCTAGTCAAGGCTATGGTTTTTCCAGTAGTCATGTATGGATGTGAGAGTTGGACTGTGAAGAAGGCTAAGCGTCAAAGAATTGATGCTTTTGAACTGTGGTGTTGGCGAAGACTCTTGAGAGTCCCTTGGACTGCAAGGAGATCCCACCAGTCCATTCTGAAGGAGATCAGCCCTGGGATTTCTTTGGAAGGAATGATGCTAAAGCTGAAACTCCGGTACTTTGGCCACCTCATGCGAAGAGTTGACTCATTGAAAAAGACTTTGATGCTGGGAGGGATGGAGGGCAGGAGAAGAAGGGGACGACCGAGGGTGAGATGGCTGGATAGCATCACTGACTCGGTGGATGCGAGTCTGAGTGAACTCCGGGAGTTGGTGATGGACAGGGAGGCCTGGCATGCTGCGATTCATGGGGTCGCAAAGAGTCGGACACAACTGAGCTATTGAACTGAACTGAAGCTTCTCCTATCCTGCCTACCTCCAACGCCTCCTTAATGATAACCAGTAGTTTTTCTCTGTGTCAATGAGTTTGTGTCTGCTTTTTTTGTTGTTGTTGGTTTGTTTTAATATTAATTTATTTCACTTTTTAGATTCCACAATTGAGTGAAAACAAAAGTATTTGTCTTTGTCTGATTTACTTCACTAAGCATAATACCTGCAGGTTCATCCATGTTGTTGCAAATGCCATGATTCATTTTTTTTTTTTAATGTCTGAGTAAATATTTACCTGTGGGCCTCCCTGATGGCTCAGGGCTAAAGAATCTGCCTTCCAATGCAGGAGATGTAGGAGACACTGGTTTGATCCCTGGGTGGGGAAGATCCCCTGAAGGAGGAAATGGCAACCTACTCTAGTATTCTTTCCTGGGAAATCCGATGGGCAGAGGAGCTTGGCAGGCTATAGTCCAAGGGGTCAAAAAATTTGGATGTGACTGAGCAAATACGCATGCACACAATATTCAGTTGTAAGCCACTTCTTTTTTCATTCATCAGTTGTTGGACACATAAGTTACTTCTGTATTTTGGATATGGAAAGTAATGCTGCTGTGAACATTGGGAATTGGGTTGTGTATGTATTTTACAATTATTGTTTTTGTTTTCTTCCAATATGTATCTAAGAATGAAATTGCTGGATCATGTATAGCTATTTTCAGTTCTGTGAGGAATTTTTATACACTTTCCCATAGTGACTTTACCAATTTACATTCCCATCAACAGTGTACAAGGGTTTCCTTTCCCCTACATACTCACTAGCATTTATTATTTGTTGTCTTTTTGCTAATTGCGTTCTGACAGATGTGAGGTGATACCTCATTGTGATTTTCGTTTGCATTCGCCTTGATGGTGGCTCAGACGGTAAAGTGTCTGCCTGCAATGTGGGAGACCCAGGTTTGATTCCTGGGATGGGAAAATCCCCTGGAGAAGGAAATGGCAATCTACTCCAGCACTCTTGTCTGGAAAATCCCATGGACGGAGGAGCCTGATAGGTTACAGTCCATGGGGTCCCAAAGAGTTGGACATGACTGAGCAACTTCACTTTCACTTTTCACTTTGATTAAATAAAATTTATATTTCAGTGAAGGACAAAAATGTTAAACATAGAATTCTCTCTGTGTTCCTTTTGGCATCTTCACTTTTTTCCTAAGGTGCAGTGTGCATTTCTATTATACCATCACTGGACCTCCTCAAAGATAAGAATGCCTGCTAAACAGACCACAAAGAACAAAGGCCAGAAAGTAGGGAATATTGTGGAAGGTGGGAAATACAATGAATGTAGGAGGTTACATATTTGTGAGGAAATATTGTGTGCTCACAATTGCAGCTGTCATTGCATGTGTAGAGGGGAACTTAGTACACATGATGTGATATGAGTTATCTGAGTAAGATCTGAGTTGCTAAGGCAGACCACACTGGATATTTTGTAGAAGTTTACTTATTTCTTTCTGATTTTAACACCTCAGAAATTTTTAGATTACTTGCTAGTGAAATATGGTTACATCCATTGCAAACATATTTTGGAGTAGTTGCTCTTAACAGTGAACTCTTATCTTGCTGTTTTTCTATTTCCTTTATTTGCATTTTCTGTCTTTATACTAACTTGCCATTTTTGATCTAGCAGATGTTTCCCCTAGATGGCATGAAGAAGCTCATTGATGTAGGCTTTCTAACCCCATTATTATCTAAGTCTGAATACTAGATGTATCTAATATATTTACTTATAAACATTGAAATATCATTTTTAACTTACATAATTTTCCCATTCTTTTATGTATGGTTATAATTTAGTATGTAATTTGGTTGTTTTTTTTTTTTCTGGATTTTAAGGTTTTAGTTTCTATATTTAGAATTAAGACTTTGATGCTGGGAGGGATTGGGGGCAGGAGGAGAAGCGGACGACTGAGGCTGAGATGGCTAGATGGCATCACTGACTCAATGGACGCGAGTCTGAGTGAACTCCGGGAGTTGGTGATGGACAGAGAGGCCTGGCATGCTGCGATTCATGGGGTTGCAAAGAGTTGGACATGACTGAGCGACTGAACTGAACTAAGCCCATATCTGGCAGAGTCGATATTCACTAATTATTTGTTGGATAAATAAATGCATGAATGAATGGCATCTAAATGAATCAGGATGATCAAGGTCAAGTTGGGTTAACAAACAATCTGAAAACCCAGTGGCTTAAAACAAGGACATTTTCTTCTTGCATGTTGCTACCTGTCCACTGAAGGTTAGACAGGGCTGTGCTCTATGTCATCCCTATTCTAGCATTTAACTGAATCAAGTTTCCATCACTTGGAATGATGCTGAAGCACAAAGAAAGAGAGCATGGTAAATTGTGCATTGACTCTCAGAGCTTCCACCCATACGCAACATGTACCACTTCTCATAATTTATTTACTGAAGTAAATTATGTAAATATAGTTACTACCAAGGGAGTAGAACAGCACTGAAAAATATGTGATAAACAGCAAAAATGATGGCCTTGACTTTTCTGAATCTCAGTTTCCTCATCTGTAAAATAAGGACCAAAAGATGTTGAAAAGAATGAATGTGAACTTCAGTGAATTCCCATCACCCTGGTCCTTGTTCTACATCTTCATTAGGGCGGGTAACACAGCAGAGCCCAGGGATCAATGTCAACACAGAGTCAAAGATATGAGGCAACTTGCTGAAATCTGAAAGTAGGACTCAGAATGAGTGGATATAATACGGGAAGATATGATCTTGAAGCATCAATCACTGTGCTTTTATTCCCTCCCTTGATTATGTCCATCTGAAGAACCACATTGCCTCAAGGAGAACTGGTGGAGTTATAGCATAAATGTAAAGAGAACAACAGCAACAACAAATTGATGTTCAGTGCTTCTGAATTCCAAAATATGTTCTTCAAGCTAACATCAGAAACAATAGCTCTGAAAGCATGACTTTCGATATGTAAGGAATGCTATTGAGAGAAGGGCTTTTGAGAATCAAAATGGAAGCCTCTGAGGAATGAAGGAAGGAGATGGGGTTTATGCTGTGACCTTATCTGAACAAGAAATAAGGAAGCTGCAGGTTGATTCATCTGTAGGGAGACAAACTAAGGGTCCCTCAGCCCCAGGGGGTAGATGCGAGAGTAGAGGGGCTCAGAGTTCTAAGGGAGGTTGGCAGAGTCCCACAGGAGAGACCCCATGAAGAGGGGAAGCGGATGGGGTCAGCAGGGAGACTGCAGAAGCTCTCTGTGGGCAGCCGAGGGGAAGTCAAGCCAAAGCCTATGAACTTCCATGAGTGCATCATCTCGCCTTTCTCAGAAGGCCAGTGAGCCAGTTTGCTAAAGGTGCCTGTGAATCACTCGATAGAAAGGTGCCCTTAGCATGTCCCGTGTCTTTGCTGACCCCAACCCAAGTGGACACCCTCGAATGCACCTGGGGACTCTAACCTTCTGAAAGACAGGTGCTGTTGACAGGAGAGCCCTAATATCCATACTTGGTTGGGAAAGTGGAGACACCCACTGCGGATTATAGTTTAGCATCTGAGTAGCCCTTCTCCCCAGGTGGCTCAGCTGTAAAGAATCTGCTGCCAATGCAGGAACTGCAGGAGACGTGGGTTTGATCCTTGGGTCAGGAAGATGTCCTGGAGGAGGAAATGATAACCGCTCCTATGTTCTTGCCTGGAGAATCCCATGGTCAGAGGAGCTCGGAGAAGGCAATGGCAACCCACTCCGGTACTCTTGCCTGGAAAATCCCATGGACAGAGGAGGCTGGTAGGCTGTAGTCCATGGGGTCACAAAGAGTCGGACACAACTGAGTGACTTCAGTTTCACTTCACTTTCATGCATTGGAGAAGGACATGGCAACCCACTGCAGTGTTCTTGCCTGGAGAGTCCCAGAGACGGGGGAGCCTGGTGGGCTGCCGTCTCTGGGGTCGCACAGAGTCGGACACGACTGAAGTGACTTAGCAGTAGCAGTAGCAGCAGAGGAGCGTGGCAGGCTACAATCCACGGAGTGGCAAAGAGTCAGATGTGACTGAGCAAGGCAGCCCTTCTACTCATTCCATTGGTTTTGCTCCCCAACAAGACTAGACTGCAGCACTGGATCCACCTCTCAAAAGAATGATTTATGCATGTGTATTCCTTTTTTTTTTTTTCCTCTTGAGCAACGGTATTTTTGCAAAATTGTGTAAAATTACCAAGTAAGGCATTTCGTTTGTAAGTTATTAGAGCTGCCAAGTAAGTAACAGCTAACACATTGAGCACTAACCATACATCAGGCCCTATTAAGCACTTTCAGTGGAATATCTTACAATAGTATTATCTCCACTTTACAGATGAGAAAACTGAAGTCAAGAGAGATAACTGCCAAACTGGCAGCTGGGATGATCTGAATTTAAGCAATCTGACCTCAGCATCCAGAGGCTTGAGCACTAGATGACCATCGCCTTTCTACCATATAGGGATAAACTGCTCATAATTTCGTTACCTTTCATTCACCCAAGCATTTTTTTGAGAGCTTACTATAAATTATACCTTCTATTAATCACATGCATAAAGAAACCGCCCAGATATAGCATTACTACTCATGAACCAGCCTAGTCTGTGCTGCAATATGTTATTGCTGCTGCAGCTGTGAACAGTTCTGGTGAGCTCCACGGAAAGCCATGATGCAACAGAGACAACTTTGTGTAAGCTTGACCACCAGGGGCATGTGTAACTCTTGATAAGTAAGTAAATCATTTAAACTGCCAGTGCTCCAGTCCTCCAATTTTAAGACCCTAGGACTAGGAACAGATGAACTGAGTCTAGATATCACCTACTCCAAGGAAACTCAGAGGCAAACTAACATTCCTTGGACTCTCAATTATTCAACAAGGACTGATCTTTAACAATTCAAAGGCACCAACCATTTCTACCAGCAGTAAAAATATCTAGTCTGGAACTTCTGTGTTGGTCCTGACGTTTAATTGTTGTAGAGTTCAAAGCAGAGCACTAAAGCTAACAGAACACACTACCCCTCTATCAAGGAACTTGGCACCAACTTAAAGAAAGGAGAATTCTGTTATTCTAATGAGACCTGCTTGTGAGATTGCCCAGTTCCAAATTCTACACTCAAAAAGCTTTCCTTTTCTTCTCTGATTTTTGCATTCTTGTTTCTTTTTGCCTAACCATCTACCTGCCTTGCACATCTGTCTTCCTTTTGTCTTTGAGAGGCAGCAGAATGCTCTGAAAAGAGAACAAGTGCCAGGCGGGGCTCTGGCCTGTCCAAGAGGAAAGACCTAAACCACATAAAGCTAAATCACAGTCAATCTCAGGTTCTGAATCCATCACACACCGTCTGCCTCCTTGAGTTGCTTGGAAGATTAAAGATAACATATCCCCTGCAGCTGGCAGGGTGAGGAATAAAAATGAAGCACCTAGAAAAGTACCTGGCACAGGTAAAGTACTGGATACCCAGCTCTTGCCATAAAATAATTGATTTTGTCCCTCCTTTTTCTCCTTCTCATTCTAAACCTATGTTTTCTCCACAGCAAAAGGAATAAATCTCACTGGAAACCCAAGGATATTGGTCTTGACAAGTACAGAATATTGGTAGTAAAAAAAAAAAATACACTATTAACCCATATACCTCAAGACTCAGATGTTATATGAATCCCATTATTGGTCTCCATTTATTTCCAGCAAGGACATGAGCTCTGGAGTCAAACTGCCAGCGCCTAAACCCCAGCCCTGCCACCTAACTTCATTATTATTGCTAAATTCGGCACATCGAAATGTTCCCTAGTAACACAGGATTCAAGCTATAGTGAACCAAGTTTTGCAGTTTCTGTTACTTACAGCTCTCTTCAAATCCCATTTATTGTTTTCTATCCCTCAGCGCCAGCCACCCCCATCTTCTACCCAGCATCTCACAGGAAGGAACAACCTAACCACTCTCCCTGCTGACAATCTTGGTCTTACCAAACCACTCAGCCTGAAAGAGCCTCCTCAAAGGTTAATCCAATCTCTTCACTCTTGCTGAACACCCTTTATCTGCTTCTGATTGCTCTGGAGAAAAACTCCTGGTTTTCACAGGGTCCTGAACTTATCTGAACTCAACACTAAACAAAACCTCCTGCATCCTTTATGATCTAGCCTTACAGAACTGTTTTCGCTTCCTTGGGTGGGTACCACATTCTTGCCTTCAGGGCTCTGCCTCAGATGTCCACTCTTGCCCCTTGAATTTGGTACCACCTTCCTATCAGTCAATAGTTCATTTCTTCCCAGAACGTTTCCTTAACCCTTGCTGCATATCATCCATGTGATCCATAGTTTCAGGTATTTCTTCTGGTAGACTACTGATTGTGCCCACTGTTTTCTGAAGACCTCCCATAGATGGACATGGACATGGATTTGAGCCTCTCTTCTTCATCACTGTATGTCAACCACATTTCTCAACTGGTAGAGGTGAGGGGTCACCCACACTGCAGTAGCTGTGGTAGAGAGCCACTAATATCAATGCCAACATGTTCTTTTCCTTAGGAAAGTTACCAAATAACGTGTGGATTACTGCCTATTCCTCTTTCTTGATATGTGACACCTGATAGATCTGCAGCAAATATTTGTTGAACAAACAACTAAATAAATGCTAGGATGTTTGTCAACACTGCTCACTAGTAATTTGTGACTCCAAGAAATTAGAGCAATGCCTCTCCCTTCTGCAGATTTTTAAATTCTGGTTTGAGAAGACAGATTAATCTTGCCTTACCCCCAAGGTTTATATGAAATGTGTTAAATACATAAAGCAGATGCTCTATTTAAAAGAATCTAGTGACTTTTTTTTAATAAAAAGGAGGTCTCCTTCAATATTAAAAAAATAAAATAAATATAAATATCTGCTTTACATACTGATACTCCAAATTGTGACTTTAAAAAACACTAAAAATAATTAAATAAAAATGTCTTATGAAGCAAATGATCATAGGAGTTACTGCAGAACCAGAGTCCCTGTAGTACATAAAAAGCATGTAATTAAAATATCATTAAAATGATAGGTTTGTAAAATCTGTAATATGACCCAGTTCTAAGAAAAATCAGAAAGATACAGTCTAAACATTCCAATGAAACCCTGAGGCAGAGATTTAAGATAATTGGTTTTCTTTTAAATATGAGATTCTGTCTCAAAAACTATTTTTCATGATTTTCCTCAATATATCCCATATACTTCATGGGTGACTATTATCATTGTTACAGTCCTTTGTTAAGAAATCTATTTTACTATAATTCTGTTCACTGTAATTTCCTTAGTAACAGGCTGCTCTCTTTTTCTCTTAAAAACTATTAAAATGTCATTCACATTGTATTCTAGATGTGGATCCAGCTATTCCCAATAGCTCTTCAAAAAACATAATCACCATAATTACTGTTGACATCTAATTAACATTCAGCTTCCTTTCTACAGCATCTACAGCTGGACAAACCATCTATTCCAGGATAAAAACTAATTCTCGGTTGCTTTTTCTTTAAAAAATAAAACAAACCAGGATGCTAAGCACCTGGGCTCAGTGTTTTTGTTCTCCCTGTAAATGGTGGTTGGAGTGAGGACAGCTTTCATGAACACCTTTCTAAATACTACCAACTGATAAATTGGACCTGGTCATAGGAAATTAAACCCATCCAACGGGTTAAGGGATGGTTGATGTTAAGCTGCAGTGTGAGAGTTGTGCTTGATTAAGAATGACTCCCAGAGTTTGCTAACGTGTGGTCTCTTGATGAGGCCTTCCTTGATCACCTTCCTATCTGGCTTACTTCACCCCTTGCCGCCCTCTTTGTTCTCCCTTCACGATCCGCCTGGACTCCTTCCAGGTTCTAACACCCTGTTGTCTCTCACCTCTGGGACATCAACCATGCTACTCCTCTGTCTTCCTCCATTAGTGTGATGGCTCACGGTGTAGGTCTAACACTAGAACTTTCAATTTTATATCCGGGCTCTCCATACCACGAGCAGTATCACCTTGAGCAGGTTAGCTTAGCCTCCGGGGTACCCATTTGGCTTTTTCATTTGTTAAATGGCAGTGGTATCCAACAAAGGTACCCACTTCATGGGGTTATTGAGGGGATTGAGTGAGTTAACAGGTACATTCTAGAATATACATATAGCTGTTTACTGTTTTAGTCTTTCCTCCTGGCCAGAGACTGCTGCTTCAGATCTGAGGCCATTTTCCTTTCATATTATGATATAGTTTAGGTCTCTAAGCTCTGGGCTCACTCCCATAGCTCCTTGTATTTTCATATGTGCATTACCATTGTTACCAAAACCCAAGTCCAGGTGCCTGACTCACAGTGAGGTCAAATGATACCAAAACCCTGGAGTCTGGAACACAGAAAGGTGCATCCAGGGCCACCCAAGGAGATGGGTGAGTCATGCCTTAAAAGCCTCAAACTCCCGCAAAGCTTTCAGCAAAGCCCTTTTTCTAGGAAAGGTGAGGGAGGGGCGTGGTGAGTTTTTGCAGATTCTGGTGTCAGAGCCTTTATTCTTCAGGTCATGGTCAGACAACAATATTCCTGTAAATCTCCAACAAACGAATGTTATTCTCTGTTCTGACAAGAGAGGGAAAGATCCCTCAGGTACAGCTTTTACCCTCTGAGGTCCTGGTCCTGGCTGAGAAGAGGTAGGTCTCAACTGGCCCTCCCTCAAGGCCAGGTCCCCAGGCCCCGCCCAGCTGAGGGCAACCCAACTGCCCTCAGGCCGCCCAAACAGTGGGTCAACAGGGAACCAGGTCCCGCAGGCTCTGACCCAAGCAGATGGCCACTGCCATTAGGTCCCAGAGAGGGGATGGGGGAGAGGTTCACCATCGCCTCAAGGCCTGGGCCCAGCCAGTGAGCGGCCTTGAGCCGGGCTCTGGAACCCTGCAGGACACAGCCCCCAACCGGTTCCCTAGGCTCCCCAGCTCACCCGCCAGCCTAAGGGCAGGGAACAGGCTGCAGGGCTCCGGGGAGAAGGCCGGAATCTGCCTCTTTCCTTGCTCTCCACCTGAGGACCACCATTCTGACAGGTGGCTGAACGCCCTCACTAAACGGTTGCGCCTTGACAGTGGGTTGCTTGTGGGCGGGGCCTACTACTGTGCTGACCAATGGCTGAGTGGGCCCTGCAGCCTGGTAATAACAGGGTGCAGGGTTAAAGTGCACAGTGACGGCCGCGTATTTGGCTGCACACCGTTACACCATCACGCTTGTAATGACTACATCAGGTACCCTACGCTTTACTCACATATACAAAACATACTGTTTGAGCTGCCACTGAGTGCCAGTAACAGAGGGATACAGCAATGAATGAAACAGATCCTTGCTCCAATGGGGCTCACACTTTGATGAGTGTTTGGAAGTAGGAAATAAGTACATGCTCAAACCAAGGAAACAAATCCAGAGCTTAAATATTACAGGAAAAAATGCAACACTCTAATGGTGGCTCAGATGGTAAAGAATCTGCCTGCAGTGCTGGAGACCTGGGTTCAATCCCTGGGTCGGGAAGATATCCTGAAGAAGGGAATGGCTACCTACTCCAGTATTCTTGCCTGGAAATTCCATGGACAAAGGAGCTACAGTTCACAGGTCTCAAGGAGTCGGATACGACTGAGTGACTAACATGTTCAGTTTCATAATGAGATAACGCATGATTGAGCAGGATGCACTATTTTTAGTTGGGTGTTCTTTTAAAAACTGACATTTCAACTGAGCCCTGTTTAATCAAAAAGAGTCAGCCATATACATACCTCTGGGAAGAGAGCTCCAGGCAAAGGGAACAGCTAGCAAAGGTGGGACTGAAGGTGGGACTGACCTAAGCCTTGTGACCCTACTCCTTCCCTTCCCTTCAGTGAATGCCCAAGCAGCCACCCCACCTGCATCTGATATCTTGAAGTCATCAGATAGGAGGGCGCCTCCCAGCTACACCTACAAACAGACTGACCTTTCTGCTGTTAAGGGAAACCTGCCAGAGGGGTTAATGCAAAAAAAAAAGATGAGGACAGGCCAGAGTTTATAGAATCCGTCAGGTCTCTGATCATCATGGACAGAAGTATTACAAAATTCTTTTTTTTAATTTTTGAGATGTGAACTGGAACTGATATTGGAATTTTTGATCCTGTGATTTTTATCGTTGAGGGCAGTGATTTTCAACTGAAGTATATTATGTGCCCTTTAAACACCCCAGGAAACTTGACAGTGTGTGAAGACATGTTTGACTGTCACAGCTTGATGAGGAGCACTACTGGTGTCAATAAGTTGCTAACCATCTCATGATGTACAGTTTGCCAACCCCCCCACAACGAAGAATTATCCAGCCCCAAACGCCAATATTACCTGACCTAGACGGTGGTCTTCTTCAAACCTCTTTCCCTGCTTCCAACTGCATTTTTAACTAGGACAGTACTGGTCTCTTCTTCTACAATAGTCCTCTTCCTTCACCAGCTGACACACTTCAACATATGAAATTTAAGGTAAACAGCAGGGGCCTCAAGAGAGTAAGGTGTGTTTCTGAGGATGAGCAGATTGGAGACTATTGGGTTCTCTGGTGTCTCCTTTGCCAAGGATACTGCTTTCTTTTTCTCCTACTGACCAAGAATTCACCCACTTTAACACTGATCTAGGGGTGGCAAACAGGGCTCACCGTGCACTACAATTCTGATCAATTGGTAGTGTCTGTTTGGAGCACCATTTTGATTCTCTTAAGGATTCCCATGGCCACGTTCAGACTTGCAAAAAAAGTGTAATTAACTAGTGATGTCTGCAATGAATGCAGGCACAGTATCAGGGTGGTGCTATCCCTTCATGAAGGAACAGCTAAGTCTTTAACATTGACTTGATCCCACAATCTGTAGTGCTCTGGACTAGATGCAGGACTCTTTACATAAAGTTCAGAGTTCACACACTCAGACTCTACACGGACAACCTAAGTAAGTCAGTGAGCAGATAACGATGCTTTGTCTCCCCCAGTCTCTTGCTGTTGTCCTTAAGCCAGCTCAGCTGTTACATGGTGGGAGGTAGCAAGGCCTGAGCACCAACACCCATGATTAGAGCCCCAACACCATGATTAGGCCTCACTTTGGTACAGTTCCACTTGGTGGTAAACACCAGGAGCATTATTATCCTTTTCTTCTTACTTCTAATTCACCATAGCAATGGCATGCTCTTAATGGAATGGCTCTTACCAAGCATTTTATTTGATTCCTGGCATGCATGTTGAGTGCATGCCTTCAGGCCACTCATCAGCAAATCCAATCATCTTCTTTGGTGCTTGCTTTGCTTTTCATTTGTGGCACTCCCTCCCAGACTTCTTCATCATACCTTTATGAGTGCATGAATTCCATCTTTCTATCTTCCTTCATCCATCTGTCTTATATAGGTTTTAAAGCATTGCTGGTTCTATAAACCTGTCTCTCATGTTGGAATCTCTTCTTCATCAGCATCAGAATTAAGCCTTCTGTGCGTATTACATCCAGTTCTTGTACCCAGACCTTGCCTCTGCCATTGGTCACTCTACTGCCAATTTTGCTTTCTTCTGAACAAGCTCATCACATCACAAGCTCATCTCATCCATCACAAGCTCATCTCATCCATCAAAATATATCATGCCATTCTGTCTTGCTGAATCTCTTACACACATAGCCCTATTCTTTCTCTTCCGGTCATATAAAGAGCATCCTTAAGCCTACTTTTCATGACATTTCCTCCTTTTGTGTTTATTTTTTGACTGCTCTGCTTCCACTTCCCTCTCTATAGTATTTTCTTTGGGGGAATTACTCAAATATTTTTTGGGGAATTCCCTTATTCTATTTTAGGGAGCTACCTGTTCTGCATTTTGTTCAACAATGACCTAGTCTAGTAACTGCCAGTGGGGCTTTAAAATCTGTCCCTATTTCCCTTGACGCACCTATTTTTGAATGATGGAGCTGACTTCTCTTCCTCTTAAGTGGAGGCTAAACTATGTGACTCTTTTCAAAGGAAAGAATGTTACAACAGGGTTGGGGCGGATGGTTGCTATGCCCTCCTCCAGCAGATCTTCCCAACCCAGGACTGAACTCACGTCTCCTGCATTGCAGGCAGATTCTTCACCTGCTGAGCCACCTGGGAAGCCCCGGCTTCAAGCCTCAGCAAACAGCAATGGTAAGACTACTCCCAGACACCTTGTCACCCAACAAAACACCTTCCCTTCTCTTCCTTTGTTAAAGCTTTTTAGAGCTAACCCACCCCACTACATTTTCATGTTCAAGTCCTTAAGGCTTCAGACTGTTCCCTTATTCTATTATTAGAGAATTATAAGCAGAGAGTACTTACAGAAAATAAAATTTAAAAAAAAACAACAGGTATGAAACATTTAAATGTTACTGTGTGCCTTTTTTGTCAGATTTTGAGTGTTGGTGGTCCCTGAGCTGGAGGGAGAATTCCCACGCATCACGTATCTTTTCAAACTTAAGACCTGACAGCCTAGAGATTTAACCAGGAGTGTTCTCGGCAGGTTAAGAAAAAAGGATGTTGTCAGTCTGGGAACTGAAGATGTTGGTTGAAAAGAGGCGATACCAGAACTAATATTGTTTCTGAAAGAGAAGCTGATTTAGGATGTCTCGGGAAAAGGTGATTGAAAACTTCTCCCACGCCCCCTCCATCTAGACGGGGATGTTGACTTGCCCACAGAGTTGGTTTCATCATTTTCTTCCTTGGATTTCTATAAAAACGTGTTTAGTCAGAAAGGAAGCTCTCGAAGTTTCATTTTTAGGCTAATAGCTTTTCTTGAAAGAAAGATCTTGAGGAGTCTTGTGATATGATGAATCACTGAACTGAAGGGCAGAGAGTCCTGTCATAGAGAAGGCAGGCCAGCCCCAGAATTAATTAATTGGGGATCTGATATCATACAAGGGACTGTTCAATGTGGGGGTATAATCACCCCAATGAGGTAAATATGCAGCCAGCAACAGCTGGTCTCTGGGCAGTAGTTCAACCATAGATGGCTGGTTATGCTTGAGTGGCTATTATTAGGTTATTCTTAAGTAATAGCTAACTTTATTAGGCTACTTACTATGGACTGCACACTGCTCTCAAAGCTTTCCCTGTTTTCATTTCCTAAATCCTTACAAAATTCAAGGAAATTGAGGTAAAGCAAGATTTAAAGACAGAGGGTAGAGCTTTAGATAGATGCAAATGCATTTTTAGGGTTTTAATTATTGAAGCTGTGAAATAGGAGGCATGTTCATCTTTACAATTAAGAAACTTTTTTTTTTTATCCTAAGGGATGATTTTGTATCTACGAAATAAGAAAAAGAGAAAAAAGAAAGAAAAATTGAAGTACAATATCCAATGCAGATGGGCTTTCCAAGTTGCACTAGTGATAAAGAACCCACCTGCCAATGCAAGAGACGTGAGACACAGGTTCAATCCCTGGGTCAGGAAGATCCCCTGGAGGAATGCATAGCAACCCACTCCAGCATTCTTGCCTGGAAAATCCCATGGACAGGGGACCCTGGAGGGCTACAGTGCATGGGATCGGAAAGAGCTGGACACAAGTGAAGCGACTTAGCAGCAGCATCAATAGCATCCATTGCAGATAAATCTACAATGATAAAGCATATGCATTAAAGAAATAATGTACATATATAATATAATGAGGGTACATGTAATACTTGGTATAGATTAAACATACAACACTTGTTATCTATTACTGCTAGTTATTACTATTATTATTCTACATGTAATAGACAACACTTATGAGCTGGGTGACCTTAAGGGAGCTTGAATAGCCTCTCTGATTCTCTGAATCTCATCACCCTATTTCAAAAATAGGCATCATTATTGTACGTAGCACACAGGGTTGTTGTGTAAAGTACTTAGCACAGTGCCCAATACACAATAAACACTCAACAAGCAGAAGCTGGCCATTTTGTTACTGTTATTACTATCATTGCATACATTTTGCCAGCAGCACTGAAAATGTGTTCCATGCTTCTGGAAGAACACTAGGATAAATTCACATGAAAGTGAAAGTTGCTCAGTTGTGTCCAACTCTTTGCGACCCCGTGGACTATACAGTTCATGTAATTCTCCAGGCCAGAATACTGGAATGGGTAGCCTATCCCTTCTCCAGTGGACTTTGTCAACCCTGGAATCGAACCAGGGTCTCCTGAATTGCAGGCAGATTCTTTACCAACTGAGTAAATTCACATACTAAGAGTCATAAAGAGGTTATTTCCACTTCTAGAAATTTATTATAAGGAAATAATTCAACAGAGTTAAGAAGCAACAGGAAAATTGCCTTTGGTAGCATCAACTTCAATAATTTTATGGTTTAGGCAAAGAAGCATGGGCCTCCAACCATCTGAATAACATGGAAACTGGGGCCAGAAGCCAACATCCAGTATGATTTTCCCCTCAAGCATCAGAAGTGTTAGATAATCAGTAGTCAAGCCCTGAAGCAAGTCTGGTTTAAACCTATAATAGCACACTGCTTCTCTTAAGGTGGTATAAACTATTAGATCCATATCTTGACGAAGATGCCTATTTAAACTGAAGACTTTTTAAAATAAACTTTTCCCCATAAACATGAGATAACTGCAAACTTTATTTGATGCTAACACTCAGAAGAACTGCTCTAGTGGTTAATATTGTCTTTTGGTTACTGCACTGTTTAAAGCATCATTATTTAAGACATTTTTATTTCTTTGAACATATTTTTATTCTCTCAGAGCTAAAATACTGGAGCAGTGAATCTGAACAGAATGAGACTTGGTGTTCAGATTTCTTTGGTTAGATCTTGGCAGTGTGGCCTATAGCAATTTAACGTACTTACTGCTCAAGGAATTCTGGGGAGCATTTTCTTTTTAGAATAAAACTGAGAGCCTCCTTTGATCCAAAAAGGTTGAACATGATTTGCTTTAAAGGTAAGAGTTTTTGCCGAGTTAAAAAAAAAAGAAAATTGGGGAGTGGGGGAAGGAGGGAAGGAAGGAAGGAAGAAAGAATCCAGCTATTTATCAGTAAGGAGAAGGATAAATTAAATGGTGGGATATTTGATCCTGTTCAATATCACACAGCTTTCTCAACGAACCATTTAGGTCCATATGTAACAAAACAGTAAATGTTCAACACATATTTTTCAGTGATTTATAGTTGAGTCCAGCTACAGAACAATGCATACAGAATATCATTTATGCTAAAGACTCCCACTCATACCATTTAGTTTCACAGAGACATATGCATATAGAAAAGCTTTAAAAAATGTCTAGAAAAATCAAAATATACTCACTACAGTGCTTGCCTCTGAGGAAGGAGGCCAGATGGAAGTGGGATGTAAATCAAGAAAAATATCTATGATATTTTAGTATGGCTTTTTTTCCAAGAATAATTCATTCATACATTATTTGTGTTAAGAAAAGTCAATAAAAAGAAAATGTTGCTTACTGAGTGACAGCATGAAGAAAATGGAGACCTTGCTCATCACCACTTTCCAGGAAGAGTTTCCATTTGGGCTGGATATTAAGGCTGAACCATCAGGCACTTGAGGTGTAACTGAATTCCTGGGATGATGATGAATAATACCACTTTCCATTTGTCCAGCACTTTGCAGTTTTCAAAGTACTTACCCCATACATTATCTCCCTGGAGGCTCACAACAGCCTTATAAAGATGCCGCTCCATTCCTTAGATGATGGTCAAGATCACAGAGAAAAAAACAAACTTCCAAGATTCCATAAACAGACACACACACATACACACACACACTGTGCCATTTCCTCAAAGATCATGAAGAACCTTATTTTAGGGGTCCTTCTGTGTATATGGACATCCTTCTGGTTGGGCAAATGCAGGATGGAAAATGTAATCTGGAGAGTTTGTGTACAATGGTGTAACCTGAGAATCTATTTGATTTTTGCCTCTGAAACCAGAGAGCAATAATCTTTTCTGAAAATGTGACTCCTACTGCCTGGAATTAGGTAATCTAATATTCCACTCTGAGTATACTAATGTAAGACCTTGAAGAAGGGACCTGTGGTACCATTACTGGGACTGATTCTGTATCTTTTCTTGTCCATGATAAACTTATCATTCAGTTCAGTTCAGTCGCTCAGTCGTGTCCGACTCTTTGCGACCCCATGAATTGCAGCATGCCAGGCATCCCTGTTCATTACCATCTTATCATTACACATATATTAATTATTGATGGTGCATTTTAGTTAGGCAGTACAGTCACTAGTCCTAATGGAGTTGGAGATGACTGATGACATGAGCTCACACTTACAAGGCTCTGCTCATCACACATCTGATACGAGGCAGCACAGACTGAGAAAGGGCAATAGACATGGTCCTCAAGGACCACAGAAGTTGGTCCTGAATTATTATTAATATTTTGCCTCTGCTATTTTCCAGCCATGAGACTTTGGGTACATAAACTTTCTTTTATAAGTTTCAGTTTCCTCATCTGTAGTTCAAGCAGACTCTACGACTCCAATCCCATTCATCAGGGTTCCCATCTCAGCTCTGCCACTGATCTCCCTGTGACTGTCACTAAGTCACTTATTTGTCTAACTTTTCTCATCTTTATGAGAGGTAATAACTGTACCCACTTTATAAGGTTGTTGTGAGAATTAAGCCAGTATGCATATATACACACACAGAATATATCTGGGTCAGGAAGATCCCCTAGAGGACAGCGTGGCAACTCACTCCAGTATTCTTGCCTGGAGAATCCCATGGACAGACGAGCCTGGTGGACAGCAGTCTGTAGCATCATGAAGAGTCAGACACAACTGAAGAGACAGCATGCACGCACACATTGATATGTGCATAGTATATGTTGTGCATAAATTCTCACAGGAGTTTGAAATTATGATTATTACCCTAAGAGTATGCAGCATATAGCAAGTCGTCAATAAATGGTGCTAATGGTGCTATTGCTACTAATGACTTTCAGAAAGAGAATTTTTCATATTCAGATAAACATGAGGCCAGATTGCTGCATTCAGGGAGAGGTGAAAAGTGGTACTCAGCAGAGGCCCATTCCTTGAATGACTAAACAGGTACAAATGTCCTCAGAAAGCCAAAATAAGTGCCTATATGAAACGGTGAGTCATAAAAGTACACTGATGCCAGTTTTATGGACTTCACGTGTCACCGTGAGGCAGAGTCTGCAGTGGCCTATGGTGGGCCCCAGGGAAGGACCAGAAGGGACGGATGAGAGGTTGGAGCTCCATTGGACCACTTTCAAGCCTGGCTGGCATGGTCACCAGAGATGGAGAGAAGCCTAGGAAGAGCCACCCTTGATACTTTCTCCCATAAACAGGCCGAAAGCTTAGTGTTAGAAGCAGGTGGGTTGTGATGACATTCAGTCTATTTTACTTTTAATGTTCACAAAGTATTGAGGACTTAGTATGACCCAGTACTATCCGTGGCACTAAGCATATACCTGGTAGCACAGCAGATATGATTCCTGGCTCCACAGGCTGAGAGGCTAAGGAGAAACATGAGACAGAGGGCAAAGGACTGCAGGAACACAGTAAACTGTGGAGGCACCAGGAAACCCAGGGAGCACAGAACTTTCAAGGAGGAGAAAGGCGTGGTGAGTAAGTGGGAGGAGTTACAGGTGAGTGCTCCAGGCAGAGAGAGCACTGTGAGAGAAGGCACTCGCTTTTTTAAGAGAATTTACGAAAAAACATCAGGCTGGAGCCAGAGGATCACTAGGAATATATGAGGACTCTGTGGGCTAGGGTATTAAGACATTTTTCCCAAGTTCACACAGGGGATGTTTGCCATGACTGTCGACCACAACACTGTTCTATCTCCTCACACACGGTACTGCTGGCATTGTATTCCCACAGTGACAAATGACATGTGTCCTCAGAAAGCAATCGCTATATTCTCTTTCAGGGATCAGCCCAGATCCCTTTCTTTTAGGCACACAGTCACATTTGTTTCTAACCTTTCAGTTACATCAAAACCTATCACACTTGAATTTCATAGTCATTCATCTCTTTCCGGGTTCCCTGTCTTTGAGGTATTTAACAGCCACCTGGGTACCATTTGGAGAATGTATTCTTGCTACTCTGGTTTGTCAAATGCACCATCAAGAGAAAGGGCTGATTGAAATTCTATCCAGTTCTGTTCAATCTTTTCTCTAAGATTCAAAATTGGGTTGCAAAACATATTTGTTGATCACAATCTTTAGAGACAGAACTATTTCCCTGTTGCCAATTTGTGTGCAGAGTGAAAAATGCTTAGATGTCACAGCCTTCTCTCTTCATGGTGCTGGGACAGCATTAACTATCCTGTGAAAAGATGGAAGCCATTAGTGCTTAGTCCAATTTAAAGGCTTTCATAGGTTCCTAATGGAAAGTGAGATAATACTGTGGAAACAGCATACAGCCCAGAGTGTGCTTGCTGTAATGATAGTTCTTAATTAGTGAGCACCCACTATGTTCCAAAGAGCTTCTAAATACATACCAATAATTATCATAACACCAATCCTGCCAAATCAGAATTATCAGCCCCACTTTATATATGAGAACAGTGTTGGGGGAGGGGGTGGCGAGGTGCAGGAGGAGAAGAATGGAAGCAATTTACCAAATAAAAGTGACAAAGGTGGAATTTTTCCACTTTGGCCTGAAAGGGTGATAGATGTTCGGTACTTTTATCTGACTGGCATTCATATACTCCTTTTTGTCTTGTGGACATCATGTTGACTTTCCTTTGGGAATCATCTCCCCTGAATTTTCAATCCACATGGTTCCAGAGGAGCTGATGGGATGTCCTGGCTGCAGGGTGGCACACTGCATCTACCTGGCCAGTGAGGATTCCCTACCCTCCAAGCTCTGCGATTGGCTCAGAGATGGACACCTGACTGTAAGTGAGCCAGCGTGCAGCTCACTCACCCAACTGGCAGCCCCTTCAGGGATGGCTTTAGATGTAGAGGGAAGCCCTGCCCAGAGTCCTTTCCGTCTCTCTAGGACAACCCACATTCAATAGCTGACTACTGATTGGGACAGATCTGAAGGGTCATTCTGTTCTCAGGTCTCTCGCAGGCTCAGTTGAAGTCTGTCTCTCTACACTGTGGCTCACCCTCTTCCTCTGCTCCTTTCTACTTCCTCCCCCGAAGCATGGACCCAAGTCTTCTCTGATGTACTGAGTACTAGTCTCTGACTCAGGGTCAGCTTTCTAGGAAACCTAGCCTTTCACACACAACAGTATATCTCCAAGCTGCCTCTCTCCTCTAGACCATTCACACCCCACAGCTGCTTCCATACCTCTTATTTCAAACCCCAAGCTCAGGTAGTCCCGTCCCCACCCCTTTCTTCCTGTTTCTCCAGCTCCTCCTCCTTTCAAAGGCCCAGCTCTTTGATAAACCTGGCCTCTTTGATTATGATTGTGTTCCTATATTCCTTCCCACTCTGTCTTTCTCTACTTATACTCCAATTCTGAAGCTGGGCTGATAAACAGGACTCTTTAGCTGGATGAGACAGACTTAGGAGAACACACTAACAATTGGTCTAACCACACAGGATCATGGCAATGC
The DNA here is from genome assembly GCA_006410635.1 of Cephalophus harveyi. NCBI lineage: Eukaryota > Metazoa > Chordata > Mammalia > Artiodactyla > Bovidae > Cephalophus > Cephalophus harveyi. The sequence continues at coordinate 282,819 of SJYT01021481.1, forward strand.
TAAAGTTCTCTTAACATAGAGGTAAACTTAAGTCTGGAAAAAAGGTGGGGGCTGCAGTGAGTGGATAGCATTTAGAGATCATGAAGTTGAACTTGTCAACAGAAAATTCTAAAGGTTAAGAGATGTGAAGCCCACCTATGAGAAAATCACATATTTTGTACCCTTCCTTCTAAACGTTTCGCTAACTTGTGTGGGGGAAATAAACGTGTTTATTTAAAAAAAAAAAAACAAAAAAAAACAGTGACTGAAAAAAAGTCATTTACTTGGATACGAGGAAGGACATGGATATAATGAATACTGTAAAGGTGGTAGGCTTGCGTGCTCAAGTTGCTTCAGGCATGTCCGATTCTTGTAACCCCATGCACTGTAGCCTACCAGGCTCCTCTGTTCATTGAATTCTCCAGGCAAGAACACTGGAGTGGGTTGCCACTCCCTTCCCCATGGAATCTTTCTGACCCGAGAGGTTGAACCTGGCTTTCCCCGCATTGCAGGCAGATTCCTCACTGTCTGAGCCACCAGAGAAGCCCTAAAGGTGGTATGCAAATAACTAAATGGGAGGAACCCTTTCTCAGGGGGTGGGGAGCTGTTGTGAGGATTGGGTCAAATCATTATGTAAGCATAACGCTGTGTGTGAGTGGCAGACATCTGCTGACTTCTATGAAACACTGCATGATCTATTAAAGGACAGTCCCCATTTAGAGGGGTGGCAGTTTTCCCACAAGGACTCTCAGGCCAAATACAACCTGACCCCAGAGAAGTGGGAGTCTTAAAGGACAAGATCATTTGTTTTGAAAAATCCTAATAATCTGGAAAGAAGAGCAGAGGCCAGTGGCAGGGTCCCCACGGTCTTGTCCAGGTTCTCCTGTGGCCTGAGGCTCACCATCGGCCATGGATGCAGACGGCAAGCTATCCTCCATGGCACAGCTGATGTGCTGAACTTGGGCAGACCCATGCTGTGTTCCACAAGCCCAGCCCCCAGCGCCCAGCAGCTTGACCATGGCTGGCTGTCTACTGCCTCCCTTAAGGCTGAACCCAGGTCAGTCACCCAGAACGAAGGCTCACTGGAGCACAGTGAGTCACAGTCAGATTTGCATGTTAAGAAAAAAAAGAGAAAAAGGAAGTAAATATAATCCAATTCTGCTCTTACTCTCATAGAAGATAATTACAACCAAACAAGAAAATGAAACGTCAAAGTGCCAGGCTATATTATAATTAAACAAACACAAAGCAGGTTTCAGGGACATTAAGGATGCCATCGAAAAGATTCAAACAAAGCCTGTTAACGAGGAAGGCAGACACCTTGTCATTACTCCAGAGCTCAGCACTGCCCCATGCCTTCTAAGATGGCAGGCCACAATGGAACATGTGGACTCCTACTGGAGAGGAGAAGTTTCTTTCTTTATTTTTGGGGTGCAATAATTGGGCTCAGTAGCTAAGGTGGGAGCCAAGGCGTCAATTAAACCAGGGTTCAAATGCCACTCAGCACCTCAGCAGAGGCACGCTCTGTGTCTTCACTTCCTATCTATAAAGTATGTATTAATTACAGGTTTTGAGAAACGTGGGGAGCCACCCACCATGGAGCTTCATTTGTAATAAGTACTCTCCATGTGCTAGCTGTATGCCACCGCAATAATTAGCATAGACCATAGACGTGATGCATTATAGGGACCCCAGAGGTGTTGAACAAGATGAAATAAAGGTGAATGATCTTCTAGCTAGTCCCAAGATGTAACTTGACGTTCATCTTCTATGATCTTGACATGGCTAACTTTTGGCCTTGGGTCTCTCAGCTTTGATAGTCTATGCAAGACTTTCAGCTCTATGAGGTTAAGAACCATATTTGCTTTTTCTCCAGAGTTTTTTGACTTACATATAATATGTGCTTCAAAGGAGTCATTGACTGACTTCCTACTTAAAAGAGCATTAACCAGCTTGTCAATTATATTTCCCCAAACTTGCAATAGAGGGTTTTCTTCTACTTGGCCTCATAGAAAGTCTAACCATGTACTCCCAGTTCTCAACCACTATCTCATTTGAAAACATTTTCTAGATAATTTTTGGAAAAATATAAATTAGTGGCAGCAGAGAGGAGACCTAGAGGTGTTATCAATGTTATTGGCCAGATTATCCATTTATGTTTCTTCACTGGGAAGAGAGGAGTTTGAAAAGAAACTTCCAGTTTACTGAGTGACTTCATTTCCATACTTTCATTTGATTTTTTTTTTAAAAATTCTCAGAGTTTAAACGAATGATCTTCAAACTGTGGGGCACATTCTTAGAATGAGAGGTACTGTGTGCAGCACTTTAACAGCACCGTCATTTAGGATTTTAAATAGCTCAGTTGGAATTCCATCACCTCCACTAGCATTGTTCGTCGTAATGCTTCCCAAAACAGCGTGGTACAAACAAAAAAAAAAAACATTGATTTGAGAAAAATACTTGGTTTGAGAGAATAACATTGAAACATGTATATTGTCATATGTGAAATAGATGACGAGTTCAAGCTCGATGCATGCAACAGGGCACTCAAAGCCAGTGCCCTGGGACAACTCAGAGGGACGGGATGAGGAGTGAGGTGGGGACACGTGTACACCCATGGCTGATTCATGTCAATGGCTGATTCATGTCAATGTATGGCAAAACCATCACAACACTGTAAAGCAATTAGCCTCCAATTAAAATAAATACATTTATATTAAGAACTTACATAATGCTTAGTTATAATTATTGTCATAGCTGTATTTCACCATACTACTCTTTACTTTTATATTACTTCATGTTTTTTATTTCAATACATTTATTTTTAAAAGAAACCTTCTCTTACTATTGTAATTAAAAACTTGTATCTTATAACCTAAGTGGAAGCCATTTGTGAGAATCAAACATTTTATTAAACTTTAGTAAAACTGTACCGCCAGCTCTCTGTTAAACTGTCGCAGAGGAGAAAGATGGATCGTCCCTGGTGGCTCAGTGGTAAAGAATCTGCCTGTAGTATAGGAAATGCAGGTTCAATCCTTGGGTCAGGAAGATGTCCTGAAGGAGAAAACGTCAACCCACTCCAGTATTCTTGCCTGGGAAATCCCACAGACAGAGGTGCCTGGTAGGCTACAGTCTATAGGGTCACAAAGAGTCGGATACAACTGAGTGACTGCGAATGAGCATGAGAGGAGAAAGACAAGAAGCCAAGATGTGCATCCAGCTCTTGCAGGGAGGAGGGCTGTCCCTACAGACAGCAGAGAGTCCTACTAGAGTCACTCATGGCCTCTTCCGGCCCTTTGCTTCTGCTGCTCCGGGACAACTGGCCTGACTTATCTGCTTAGTAAACACGGGAAGGGTAAAAAAAACACCTTGGTACAGGCCCACTCCTTTCTCTTGGGAGCTATTGAGTCTCATTTTATGCTGTTCTCCCCAGCTCAGTCCTTCAATGGTCTTCATGTGCTTGCTACTCTTGGATTTTATGATCAGTGTGTTCAGAATGTTGGTGGGTAAAAAGTGGGCTATTTTATTAGAACCAAAGGTGAACTGATCAGAAAGTCTTCAGAGAAAGTTGATAGGAAATTATTTAATGGATGAGTAAGGCCAACAACTCCTTAGCTCTCTGATAAATCTGTACTTCTATATGAAGGATTTGTGGAGCTAAAACAAAAGATTTAACACTCACATCACTGGAGTCCGAGAAGGAAAGAAGAAAGAGGCTACAGAGGTGAAAAAGTATTCAAAAGAATTATGGCTGAAAATTTCTTAAATTTACCAAGAGACATAATCTTGACTGTACTATTCTCTCTTTTGTGTGTGCCTGCAAAATTCTATACTAGCTTTGAAGAGAGAAAGAATTTGAAAGTGAATACCTTTTCCACTCTGTGATTTAATGTTATTTAAAGCTATGACTTTTTGGGAATGTAAAGTCACATTGTGAAATACTATATTAGATATCAGTTACAATACTAATATAAATATCTGTAATTTATATACAAAATACATATGTA